>SSNS01000273.1:609467-700056 GCA_006937985.1 Aphyosemion australe | reverse complement strand
CACGGAAAAGTGTACAGCACCACAAAAGCAAAAAGTAATAGAAGCAGAATTAGTCCCCTTCAGCCTTGCCCGTTTCTTTTTAGTGGTTTAAAAATGGTGCATCAATAGTCATAATGACTGAGGAGAGTCGAGGGAAAATGACTCATCTTTAGAAATAATTCGCTCAGCCAGTAAATAACCAGAAAACAAATGGAAAGACCACGTTTGAAGATTCTTTCTCAAAGGACATTAGCGCCACACAAGGTGTCAGCATAAAAGGAGAGCAGTGTATTATACTGCTGATAATAAAAAGGCATAATGTTTCTTTTAGATTGAGATGATTTTCTACCATTTCCTCTCAACACTGGAGCATTCTGACATAAACGAAGCTGGAATGAATCAACGAAAATAAGACTGACTGCTTGACAATCTTTTGTTGGATTGCACAGATTCAGACATGAGGAAGATCTGATGCATATTCAGCATTTTCAGGAACATTTGTTTCAAACGTGGTGATTTGTACTCCGATATATTTTGATGTATTTCTGCCTTCTCTGCCACCGAGCATTGTATTGACAAGAAGAGGAATGAGGGTGTGACTGTGGACGAGGAGCATCATTTAACAGAGCCTCGGGCGCACTTCTCTCTCCTCTTCCAGTAAGATGCCTCTCTGCAACTCTGACTGCTTGCTGTTTCATTATGATGAGGCTATGGGCTAAACGTAGCCAAGCATATCAAATATCCTGGAAGAACATACTAAATAAATAATTTTATTCATTCCATTAGTGGTGGATGTGCTTCCCGTGTAAACCATCTTGTGACCATACTGGCAAACAAAAAGCTGCTGCGCCTCTGCGTGACGTTTTTGGTTGCCAGGATCAAGACACGGACGTGCATAGCTTTGTTTCTCCAAATTTAAACTGTTTCGTCTGTTTGGGTTCCTTGCCTTTCCTGGCACGTAATGCCTGTGGACAGTACTGGATGTTCTCTGAGTGTCCCAAGAATTCAGCAACACTCCTTTGACTTTGCTGGAAGTAGCTTTTGAAGGGATCAATGTAAATAATAACCGAGCTGATCGCAAAGTAGATAAAGGCTTCAGGTTTAGCCTTTTCTGTGTTTTACATCAGCAGAAGTGAGAGTTAACTTTATATAATGTTGGAGGGCTTCATGGGACATGATGCACTAAATTACCTGTTTGTACATTAGATTCTTTCTGCACAATAACAGAGGAGGGCACAGCCATGCAGAGGTGACACCCTCCTCAGATGTGGGTCACTGTGTGGAAGCAGCTGTTAGAGGTGACATGCATTCTTTCAGCAGATGGCTCACACTGCTGTTATTTGCTCCCGATCAGAGTTGTGATTGTGACATGGTGTTGCTCTAGAATCAAAACACTTCTGTTAGAGGTGAACAACCTAAAGACTCAAAGCTTCACAGGGTGCTTGTTACGTGTAACTTTCACTTATCTGAATCCTCACTTTGGACTTGGGTTCCATTTTTACATTAATAGCCCAGCCAGCACACATAGGTGGGCCCCATATGGGATCTATATGGGCAAGCCGTATGGGTCCCAACAGGGTTTGTCCGCAGTTTCCATGGTGGCCCCATAGGGGATTGCCGGTGTATGAGTTAAACCCTCTAAAAACCAATGTAGGGCCCATTACAATCTACAGTGCTTCTGGAAAGTATTCACAGCGCTTCACTTTTTCCACGTTTTTGTTTATGTTACAGCCTCATTCCAAAATGGATTAAATTCATTGTGGCCATAAAATTCAACACACAGCACCCCATAATGATAATGTGAAAAAAGTGTCCTTGAAGTTGTTGCAAATGTATTAAAAATAAAAATCTTGAGAAATCACATGTACATAAGTATTCACAGCCTTTGACGTGAAGCTCAGAATTGAGCTGAGGTGCATTCTGTTTCCACTGATCATCCTTGAGGTGTTTCAGCAGATTAACTGGAGTCCACCTGTGGAAAGTTAAGTTGATTGGACATGATTTGGAAAGGCACACACCTGTCTATATAAGGCCCCTGGGTTGGCAGTGCATGTCAAAGCACCAACCAAGCATGAAGACAAAGGAATTGAGTGTAGACCTCTGAGACAGGATTGTCTTGAGGCACAAGGCTGGGGAAGGTTACAGAAACATTTCTGCTGCTTTAAAGGTTCCTATGAGCACAGTGGCCTCCATCACCCGTAAGTGGAAGAAGTTTGGAACCACCAAGACTCTTCCTAGAGCTGACCGGCCTTCTAAGCTGAGTGAAAGGGGGAGAAGGGCCTTGGTCAGGGAGGTGACCAATAACCCGATGGACACTTTGTCAGAGCTCCAGCAGTCCTCTGTGGAGAGAGGAGAACCTTCCAGAAGGACAACCATCTCTGCAGCAATCCACCAATCAGGCCTGTATGGTAGAGTGGCCAGACGGAAGCCTCTCCTTAGTAAAAGGCACATGGCAGCCTGCCTAGAGTTTGCCAAAAGGCACCTTAGGGACTCTCAGACCACGAGAAACAAAATCCTCTGGTCTGATGAGACAAAAATTGAACTTTTTGGAGTGAATGCCAGGTGTTACGTTTGGAGAAAATCAGGCCAATACCATCCCTACAGTGATGCATGGTGGTGGCAGCATCATGCTGTGGGGATGTTTTTCAGCGGCAGGAACTGGAAGACTAGTCAGGATAGAGGGAAAGATGACTGCAGCGATGTACAGAGACATCCTGGATGAAAACCTGCTCCAAAGCGCTCTTGACCTCAGACTGGGGTGACGGTTCACTTTTCAGCAGGACAATGACCCTAAGCTCACAGCCAAAATATGGAAGGACTGGCTACAGAACAACTCGGTGAATGTCCTTGAGTGGCCCAGCCAGAGCCCAGACCTGAACCCCATTGAAAATCTCTGGAGAGATCTGAAAATGGCTGCACCGACACTTTCCATCCAACCTGATGGAGCTCGAGAGGTACTGCAAAGAGGAATGGGCAAAACTGGCCAAAGATAGGTGTGGCAAGCTGGTGGCATCATATTCAAAATGACTTGAGGCTGTAATTGCTGCCAAAGGTGCATCAACAAAGTACTGAGCAAAGGCTGTGAATACTTATGTACATGTGATTTCTCAAGTTTTTTATTTTTAATACATTTGCAACAACTTCAAAGATACTTTTTTCACATTATCATTATGGGGTGTTGTGTGTTGAATTTCATGGGCACAATGAATTTAATCCTTTTTGGAATGAGACTGTAACATAAACAAAAAAGTGGAAAAAGTGAAGCGCTGTGATTACTTTCTGGATGCACTGTATGTGGGCAAAAATCTCTCTGGGCAAACCCCATGGGACAAACCCTGTTGGGACCCATATGGCTTGCCCATATAGATCCCATATGAGGCCCACCTATGTGTGCTGCCTGGGAGCGTTCAAAATCAATATTAAAGAAGTAAACAAACAACAACAAAAACTGAAAAACAAGCCATTTTCTTGACATGTAAATCTGACGTGGTGAGAGATTGTTAAAAAAAAGGAATACTTAATGTTGAAAAGTTTAATACGTTAAAAATAGTATTTTCTTTTTTTCACAATCTGCAAGTTAAAAACACGTTTTATTTATTCCATGATTCAAAATAATATTTTCTTTATTTCATAGTTCATTATCTGTTATTGTACGAGACAAGCTAATGTAAACATGTAATTTAATTAATGGGTGAGTTAATAGAATGCACTGCCATTACTGATCAAATGATCTGTGATCTATTATTTCTGCCTTTTGAGACAAAGTAAAAATGGTCATAAAATGCTCAAAATGTATTTTCTTAAAAATTACTTTTTATTTATACAATTCTGTCTGTTTTTAAGAGAGTAGTAACCTTTCTACAGTTTGTTATAGGAGGTTTTTCACCGATTTTGTATTGATTGGTAAGGTCTGAGTTGACGCAGGGGGAACATAGCGCTTCTGCTCGTCCATTATTACAGTGGAAGTGACAGAAATAACATTGTGTCCATGTTGTTTCTTCACTATCCCCCTTTTACAGGGTTGTAACATAAGCAGGAACAAGACTGAAGAGGGTACAAGTTAAGTGGAAAGTATTAGTGCCCAATACATCTGTCACAACTGGACTGGAACTGAACTGAGCAGAGCACAGCGTGAATAGGGATGTGGCGTGATTGTTACGACCCACACGCAGATTGAACTGACGCTGGGTCTTAGAACAGACACGCAGTTTAATATAGGAAGCCGCGGCGCGCAGCTCGAAGGGAAGCGAGCGCGCGTGCGGTTCCAGAAATGAAAGAAGCCACTTACTGGTTGAAGAATGTTGGTACGACTGAAGAGCCGAAGGGCTCAGTGACTGGACAGCTGGATGCTGCAAAAAGGCTCGATAAAACCCACTGGTCACGAAACAGGAATGAGGAAACGTGATTCAATGACAGAGCCCCAATTTGTGATTCTCACTTCCTGATATAGTCCCGCGCTGATCACGTGGGGCGGACGTCCTGTGCGGGGCATGATGGGAAGTGGAGTCTGGATGTTGGACTGAGGGGAATGAAGGCTGGAGATGGGGTTATGGGGCTGGATTAGGACTGGAGGTGGAGGAGAACTGAGGAGATCAGAACAGGGTTGTGACAACATCCTTTTTTAAAGTGAAGGTGCAAAATTGTGGTTTTGCTTCCCCATTTTTTTTTTACTTAAATTACTCCAATTCTGGTCTCCCTTTGCTGGCAATGTGAGGAAAAAGCTTTACATTTGTATTTGAATATTTGAATGGTTTGGCCAGAGGCGCCTCATGCTGACAGGCATGGCAGGCAATCACTTGGGGCCCACAGGCCACAAGAGGCCTCCAGGAGGCCAAACAAGTTTGAAGTCAGAGCCACAACAGTAGTGAGACACAGTGTAAAGCTGTCATAGACAGCAATGTTGGCCTTTTCATGCTCCCATATGTGGCCGTCCTCCTCCCTCCTGACTCCTTCCTCTTCTGAACGTTGCTCATTTGAAATGGCTTTGGCTTTAACTTTGGACTATGTACACTTTTGATTTTCTTTGAGAGCAGATAGAGGTACTTAAATCATTTATTTCAAAAAGTATTTTCCTCTTCTTCTTTGACGATGTGTGGCTAACTGCCCCATTGACTGATTTCCGTAGTGATTAATACATCATTGTTCTGATTGGTCCTAGCGATGTCCAGTTGCGTGTAGAGACAGTTTGAAAGACAACTGTAGATTCCACCCCATGACTGATCTCTTTCTATGGGTTGCGGCCAGACTATATATTTACATAGACTAACATGGATTCCCTCTGAATCCTAATTTTATTTTTCTTAGATTACATATCAAGAGAAGTACTAAATTATGATCCCACCACCACTTTGCATTTGGTCAGTCCAACTCAGCTTGTACACTGCTATTTGGTTGCTGCAAGGTGCTACCAAAGCAGTGTTCAGCTGAAAAATGTTAAGTAATTGAAGGTTTGTTTTTTGAAGTGTTTAAACAAAGCTTCATCGTTTTCTGCCAACAGAAAATAGTAAAAAAGGCTCAATATGATGCCAGGGGTACAAGATTTCCACATGTTCATAAAAATTGGAATTTAAGTGCCCTTGTGCTATGAGTTTTTCTGAGAGCCCAAAAACGAACATTTTGTTCTTTTACTGAAAACAGTTTTTCAACCAAAATATGTCTTAGAAGGGAAAGTTTAAAGTATTTTTTTAGTTTTGATGTCAAATGGTCTGCCTTAGCAATGAAAGAATCACACAGCAGGATAATTGTGCTGAGTTTTGACCCGTTCCTCCTCTTCTGACAATCGTAAGGGCAGCAGTAGCTCAGGAGGTAGAGCGGGTTGTCCAGTAATCGGAAGGTTGCAGGTTCGATCCCGGCTCCGGCCAGAGAATGCTGCTGTGTGTCCTTGGGCAAGACACTTAACCCGCCTTGCCTGCAGGTGGTGGTCGGAGGGACTGGTGGCGCCACCGCTTGGCAGCCTCGCCTCTGTCAGTGCGCCCCAGGGCAGCTGTAGCTCATCCCCACCAGCGTGTAAATGTGTGTGTGAATGGGTGGATGACTGATTGTGTTGTGAAGCGCCTTGGGGGGTTGTAGAACCCTAAGAAGGCGCTATACAAATACAGGCCATTTACCATTTGCCATTTTAAGAACACGCCCAATTACCGTAACGGCTCTAAAGATAATCTTATCAGATATATTTACCATGTGATGTGTTACAAGAGCTCTGACCTGCTCAGGATGACATCAGGCATCCATCTAGGTGAGTGGGAGACTTGCTATAAACAGCTCTGTCCTCGCCCACAGAAGTAAGGCAGCATGGAGACTGAAACACTAAAAGTATGACTTGGTGGAATGTTGACAAGACTAAAGGTCATTTTGTGTTTTAGTGTCCAGCAGTAATAAGGAGCTGTGGTCCTGTGTTGGTGTATTTCTATTACACAGACAGAACTTCAGCTGATGTAAAATAACATCACTGCTGTAGTCGAGGTGTGTCTTTTGTTTCCTGCGTTAAAGCTCTATGGTACTTATGTGCATTATCTACTTACAGCACAGAGCCTCACACCATTTCACTGCTGTAGTGAAAGTAGACTGCAGTTAGTTTGCTTTTTCTGAAAGGAAAAATAAAAGCATGGCAATATGATTTGCTCAGGTGTTGGTGACATGTGGTCACGTCAATAAACACAGTTTATTCTACAATTAATAATTTATCACACCAGGTTTTGTCTTTCTCCACCTAACTTTGATACAACACTAGCATAAGTCAATTAACAGGGACGCTTTCTTCATGGGGCTAATATTAGCTAAACTAAAGCAAGGTTCTGAGTAATGTCAAGTTTGAAAATTCAAACAAAACCCTTCTGTCATGATCTGTTCCTTTTTTGTCATTTCAGGTGTTCCCTCAGCTGCACTCATTAACTCCAAACACCTCCATCCCATCAGTTAATTCCTTATTCCTTGTTCCACCTATTGGTCTGAGTAGTTCTTGTTTTTTTTTCCCTGGTTTTTATTAAACAATGTTTGAGTTCACTTGTCTACATCCTGCTCTTTCACCTGCACCCTGGGTCCAACATCAACCAAATCATGATACCTACTTGAATTAGCTGATTAAGTACCACTTGTTAAAAGTCTTTAAACAGATCATAAATACTTTAGCTAGAGTGACGCTTCCTGCTACCAATGCTGCTATACTAAGGTGTTTACATGTGGGCGTGTCACTGCTGAAGCCTGGTGCACACGGAAGGACATGAGAGACCCCATGTATGACAAAAAAAATCAGGGCTATATCAGTTTTGGTTCTTCTGTGTGTCGTGTGTACACGTGGCAAAAACAACACACCACACATTGGCCAGTTTTACTCATGAACATTCCCAGATTAGACAGGAAATCTCTCAAAACCTCTTGAGATCAAACATGACTTTGAAATTGTAGTGGCCTTTAAAGGTCAATAGGTCATCAGTTACGTTGGTTATTAGAATGGTACAGCAGTTAGTCTGTGTCTCCTAGCTGAACTGCTAAGGAATGCTGTTTACTGGAACAGTATCCTGTTGTTCCAGTAAATGTTTGTAAAAGGCTGCATGGAGCCTTTAAAGGCCACTACAAAGTAAAGAAACATGTAGGGTGAGAGGAAGGACTTGGATTGCCATGTACCAGGGCTGGCCCAAGCCTTTGTGGGGCCCTAAGAAGGGTTTCTTTTGGGGCCCCCATACCAACAAGTCAACACCAGATGACTCATCTTTCAGAGGCTACACTGTGTGTAAAATACCCGCTATCATTAGCATCATTTGTAAGCAGCTTACATAATACCAGTGTTATTATGGCTATTACATTTACAGGAGTAGTGCACCAACAAAAATACCCAAATTAATTTGTATTTCCAAATGCAGTGTTATTCAAGTGTGGTATATTAATTTGGCTATTTGAAAGTAAAATCAGCAAACACTGAATTGATAGTAAAAAAGTTAAGTTTACTGTGGAGTAGTGACGGTTTGTTGCAGGCTGTGATGATGGAGACGAGAGAACCTGTGTGAGTAATCATCCAGCGTCGAATGAATGTCTCACTGCTGTTTAAATCTCCTGGCCAGGTTGATGAGATAACCAGCAGCAGCTGGGGAGCTCCCAGACACGCCCACCTGCAATCAGGAGCACAGGAAAACAACCACCCAGGCAGACAGACAGGGAGGCTCACCACAGACCATGACACTTTTGCTCTTAAAATTTGGACCAGGTGTGTAAAATGTGCAATCGCTACACCCATAAAACCAAATATAGAAAATGATAGTTAAATAATTTTTCCTTGTGTAATATCATTTAGTTTAACATTTTTTTCCTCAAGTCATCTTGGTGCTCTTTGGGGGGGCCATGGTAGTGTGGGGGCCCCAAGCAGTTGCTTAATTTGTGTATGCCTTATGCCAGCTCTGTCCTGTACATCTGCTTCAATCACTTTGCTGTCTGATTAGCTACACGTCAGGCTGCACGCTCATTTCTCCTATAGGACCAAGCCAATCCATGATGTTGAACATCATGGGTTGGCAGATTTATGATCGGAGCCGTCTCGCTGTCCTGAGCAGACCAGAGCACTCTAAACACACCTCACGGCAATAATATCTGATAAGGTTACCTGAGCCTTTACTGGAGGTGTCTTAAGGTTGTCTGAAGGGTCAAAAATCAGCATGATCATCCTGCAGTCTGAACAAGGCAGAGGTTAAAACATTTAAAAATCAGTTTCTCTACTAAATTATATTATTTTGTCTGATGTAGAGTTTCTGTTCATAATACTTACCTCTTCCTGCTAATGCATATTCACCTTTTCCTTGATGGACTACTTTTAATCTTAAGGGCTAGACTATGTTGTTCCAGTCAGTGAACAGCTCAGACAGAAAGCAGCAGGATACAAAAACCAGATACACATTAACCTAAATCATTTTTCTTTCTTTTTTTGTTTCAACTACTTAAATCATTGTAATGAAGGTGCAAATTTGTTCGGTTGTCTTGTTTTGACACCCATTTTCCATGCCTGGATGGTGAGGCGACACAGAGGGTCACAGTAAGTCATGTAATACAGCTCACCTTTTTTTTCCATTTGAATTCTAATTAGATTTATTAACAGCACTACTTTGCACTAATTATTTATCACAGATGTAATTACATAGTCCATCACATTATCCTCTATCCTTCCTGAATAATAGACTGAGAAAAAATAAGAAAAAGTTCAAGGACATCAACTCAAGCAGACATTTTTAGTTTCTTTGATATTTAAATGAGTCTCAGGTTCATTGATCACAAGAAACTGTAGGATAAATGTGACCGGATAAAACACTCAAATGACTAGATTTTTCTAGTTTTTATAAAATAATCCTTTTACATTTTAGAGTGGACTTTTTTCTTCTTTCTTTTAGAAACTACTTAAAAAACATCTGTCCAAAGCCACTTTTCATGTGTTCTTCTGTGTTTTGGTGCTTTGCAAAAAATCTATAAAATATCAACAGATAATGGTGATAATAATGTGTGTTTGTTATCTTAACGGATCTAATTACTCCTCACACCACTGCCATCCTTGTCCACAGCCTCATCACATCCAGGATTGACTGCAACTCACTTCTCTTTGGTCTCCTCAGCAAATCCCTCCAGAAACTGCAGCTTCTACAGAATGCTGCAGCACGTGTCATCACTAGGACTCCATCCTCTCATCACATCACCCCCATCCTGCAACAACTTCACTGGCTGCCCATCAAACAGTCCCATCTTGACTATTGCAGCTCACTCCTTTTTGGTCTCCCCAATAAACTCCTTCATAAACTGCAACTGGTCCAGAATTCAGCAGCCCGTGTCATTACTGGAACCCCTTCCTTTCTCAACATCACCCCAGTTCTTCAGCAGCTCCACTGGCTTCCAGTTAAATTTAGGTCCACCTACAAGATTCTCCTCCACACCTTCAAAGCCATACATAATCTTTCTCCTCCATACTTAACTGACCTCATTAATATTGCCACCCAATCACGCTCACTCAGATCCTCTTCATCGCTCCACCTTGTTACTCCTTCTGCATGCCTCACTACCATGGGGGACAGAGCCTTCAGTCGCTCTGCTCCCCGTCTTTGGAACGCACTCCCATCAAACATCAGAAACACTGACTGCCTCACCCTTTTCAAAAACCAGGCTCAAGACTCATCTCTTCAAAACTGCTTATGATTTGTGACTTATTTGATTTGTTTTTATGACTGATTTGTTTTTGTATTTTATCGTGTTTTATCTTTTGAAGTGACCTTGGGTGTTTTGAAAGGCGCTTTTTAAAATAAAATGTATTATTATTATTATTATTAAACAGAGAATCAATTTCAAAATTCTGCTCATCACTTTCAAAGCTCTTCATAACCTGGCTCCATCCTACATATCTGATCTCATTAACATCTCCACTCCTGTCCGCTCACTTCGTTCCTCTTCTGCTCCTCAACTCTCGGCTCCCCCCGCTCGCCTCCTCACCATGGGGAGTAGAGCATTCAGCCGCTCTGCTCCCCACCTCTGGAATTCTCTTCCCCCTGACCTTCGCACCACTCACTCTCTCCCACTTTTTAAATCAAAACTCAAAACCCACCTCTTCAGACATGCTTTTAATACCTCGTTTTAATTTCATTGGTTTTATTTTTACATCTTAGTGTTTTTATATATTTCTGTAATGTGTTGATTTTGTTTTATTTTTCCCATTGCTGTAAAGTGTCCTTGGGAGTCAAGAAAGATGCTTTTACAGTTTTTCTCAATTGCTAAAACACTAAACCCTGTTGTCTGAACCAAATGCTCAGGTGCTTGAACCCACTGATTGAATCTTTTGGCAAAACCATAAGCACGTTTCACCTGTTTAGACACCACTTGCCAACACATTTTCATTGTGATGCCCCTGTGCTGCATAATGGTGAGCACAGGTGACAAACGTCAATCACAAGTAAAGCACAGGTGTCACCACTTGAACACAACAACTAAAAATTGATCACACTTGTGGCTAATGATGTGAGGGATCACAGTGCTTCATCCTTATAGATGTATTCATGGGGTCTTTCCATTGCATCCAGTTGAAAACCCCTCTGTAGAAATAGATCTAGTTTTGTCAGTGATACAGAAAAAGTGATTTAGGCCACTACAGCATATCACTACGTAATCAACATTGAATGTGTCTGGATAATATGCCACCCTGTACGTACTGGAATCTTTGCTCTTAGCACTTACAGTAGTATTTGTATATTTTTGTACTTTATTTATAGTATATGAGCTTACTGTACACAAGTGTCAAATGCACAAGATTTCTGTTTTGTCTTTTTGTACAAGTGCTAAATGCACAGTTATTTTTGTTTTGCAACATGCATTTCACCTACAGTGAACAATAAACATTTATTTCTCCATCTTCATGTCCTGAGCATTGTGTTTTCTATTTTTCTACGTAGTGTTTAGTGACTGTTCAGTAGTGATTGTAATTTTGATTGACTTGGGGCACGATTTGACAACATAGTTCAGTTTTGAGCACAGATTGAACTGTTTTGAGGTGAAAGTTTGGTTTTGCAAGAAGAGTCCAAGATTTTGGGGATTTAGCTTGAAAATTGGGTTTTGTGTTCACAAGTTAGAGAAAGGGAGAGCAGCTTTCAAGAAATGTGTCTTAGAAATCGAGAAAAACTGAAAATAAAATGTATTATTATTATTATCATCTCATCTTTTCACTTAGATTTTTTCTTCACCTTCAATCTTTGCATCAAGAAATCAAATGACGAAAATCGAGATATAAAAACAGGAGACTGTTTGCTGCTCAAACGTGACACCCAGTAATATTTTCCACATTTTAAATGTAAAATAAAACCAAATTATTCAATGACTTTCAGATTATTTGACTACAGAGAAGAAAGCACACTGTAGGAAAAATAATAGGAGGAAAACATGTTTGGTTTATTGTAAAATGTTTCTGAATAACAATAACATGATTGAATAGCTAAATCAGTTCTTTCAGAACCATGTGTCAGAAAACACCACCAGCTGAAAGAATCATCTCAAAATCCATTTTATAGAAAGAATATGTCTCCAAGCTGCATTTATTATTTTTTGAAGACCTGCAGAGAAAGCTTAAAAACAACAGCTGTGTCTGTTTGTTTGTGGTGGACTGAGATATTTAGATACAGTCTTATCAAAACACTTTCTCTCCAGTGTGTTTTCATATCGCTGAGATTGGGAAGGTTTTCTTTTATGCAGGTGTTGAATAGGACGGGGCATGCGCAGGTATTTGTCTGCTCTCTGGCAGGGCCAAGGGATTAGAGAGGCAAGCACTGTGTTGCCATGGTTTCCAATTCAGCTCTGCCTGCCTCCAACACCAAGGATAGTTGTTCTTTGTCGACCTTCAGTATCACACCAATCATCGGTAGAAGAGCTGAAACATAAACAAAAAGAGACTCATAAAATGGGTAAGGAGGTTGTGAGTCATTATATACAGTAGATCAGCTGCTTATGGCTGTTTGTACACCAGCGTCTATTCGCACACACGCTAAGAAAACGTGTGACAGTTTGAAAATTCTCAGCTTTTCTTTATAAGACACCATCTGGGCTGTTTGAATATAATAAATACCTCTTCTAAACTTTAAAGGTTGATACATAAAAGCGAAAGCATTTTTTTAGTATAACAGATTTTCAGAATCTCACTTTTCATAACCCAGAACATCTTCAATTCAAATACATTTTTCCAATATTTAAAACCTTTTTGGATCCTCACTTGTCTCAAACATGCATAGATGTGTGTTCTCCTGCAGCATTACTGCGCTTATTCACTTCGTTTTTATTTTTTGCTTACATTTTTCAATCTGCAGGAAATGAAAAGATAAAAATAAATATCTGCAAAGAAACTTAAATACATCCTTGTTTGCTCTCTTTGCGCATGGTAGGAAGATTAGTGTCTGGACAACAATGTGCAAAGGAACTGCTGCCTTTGCATTTTCCTGAAGGAGAATATTTATTGTCGTTTTACAAAAAGGATAAAACTAAATTGCAAACAGTCCCATTTAGAGAAAAAGAGTAGATCTGTCCGTGTTACAAAATATAAAATAAATACACAAACTGTATTCTATTAACTAAAAGAAAACAAGCAAAGTGAGTCAAGGTTAAAAAGAGTCTGAGTCTGGCATGGACTTTAATTAAATTAGCATTCGAGCTAGCTTCTCAAGCTCTTCTCTCAGGAGTTTTATAATAATTTTGCAAAAATAATTATGAATTCTGAACTTTATGGCAATGTAAATAGTATAAAATAACATCTGCATAAACTTGTATAAAACTTTTGAGATTATAATTGCTTTCAGTCACTTTAATCCAAAGGGGAGGAGGGGTATTCGCAGGTAGTTTCTGCTTGTTAAGCAACAACAGACAGCTACAGCTTATAAGCTTGACCCCATATTCCAGTCAGAATTGACAAAGCTCCTCGTATGAGAAGTGAAACGTCTTCAAGAAACCAAAGAAGTCGAGTTGCCTTCATTTGAACCTCTTTGGATTACCATGACCTGGATGACTGAGAACCTTCACCAGCATAATTCAATCACTTTGTAACTGGTCCTTTTGTGACTAGCTCATCTCTTTGATTGGAATTTGTCACCTTAAACTGAAGGTTATGAACTGTTCCTCTGAGATTATAACAAGTTGGTTCAGGAGGTCTGGACCACTTGCCCCTCCCCATTCAAGCCTCCTGATTTGTTATTCTAAACATTTGCTAAAAGTTCTAAAGTGCACAGAAATCCCTCCATATTCATAAATTAATGTTTACCAGGTTTTATAATATGCTCTAAGTTTGTGATACTGTTTCTGAAATGTGACTGTTCTGTTGATTTTACCAGTACATCCTAGACAATGTGAACTGAATCACAGAGTTAAAGAACAGCATTTAAAAAAATCTTCATAATCATCTTGACTTAAACAAGCAGCAAAAATCCCTAGAGTTCTGTTTGCTGTTGAATTTGAGGGGTTAGCAGTAAGATGATATGATAGCATCATTTACTCAAACAGTGATTAACATGAATTGATTAAGAACCAGTGGTGCCTAACACAGTCAACACAGCGAACACAGAGACACAATGAGACACCTTTGGTGTGGCTGAGGTCAGACCAGAACATGTCTATGAATGAATTTATAAGGATCGTTACTTCTGTGTAAAGTTCCAGCAGCTATTTAACGCAGATATCAGTGCCTCGTTAAAAAACTTACACACTTGTCCAGAAGGTGAGAATTGCATGAACGAAAGAAGCTGCCAGGAGCAGGTGGTGTTCTTTTTAAAGTTGATTTCACATTTCGGGAGAGACTGAAATGTCTGTCATCATGTTATCTATTCATAATGACTCATTGTGCAACTTTGCGCTGAAAGCTTTTGATTCACAAAATGACCACTGTCGATACCACTCAGGACCGAGCACTAAAAACCACCTGAGCACCCAAGTAATGGTTCCTTTGTTATTTCACAGATTGGTTTCATCATCTCTCCTTTTCTGTCTTGATGTTTTATGCTTTTCTGAGCGACAAACCCGAATCCTGCCCTGCATTTGGATCATCCAGCTGGTCATCTTTTCTGCAACAAAGACAACTTGCTAAAGAATACACACGTTTTTAGTAAAACTGCAAATTTGACATGCTTGTCTTGCAAGGATTTTTATCCAGGTATGTTAATATTTTAAATAGGGGTGTCAAATTATCGCATTAATTGAGATTAATTAATTACAGCCACATTTAGTGCACTATTTTTGTTTTTACTCGTGTTAATCTCATTTTTAATCTATAATTTTACTGGGACTTTTCTAGCCTACCTGTTGGGATTCTTTATTTTGTTTTTATTTATTTTATGTAATTATATTTATATTTAACTTTCATGCCATACCACATATCAGAATGAGAGAGTGAGTGCTTAATGCTTTTTCAGCATTTTATTTTGTGATAAATTGTCAGTTTTGATATGCTAACTTACAGCACTGTAATTTACAGGTCTGTTTAAATTTTAGACAAGTTCTGTGATCATTATTTGCAATGCTCACAATGCGTTCCTTGATGTGTTAACTTAGATTATTCTAAATGGACCTGATGTATTATTTTTAATTTCTAATTATTCCAGACTGACAAAAGAGCACAGTATTATTCCACCTTGGTGATGTAAAAGGAAAGTTTAGAAGTCTGTTAAACAATAAATTACTTTATAAAGCCAGTTTTTTGTTATATATTAAATCTTTTAGTCTGCCTCATTTTGATGTAATGAATTTAAATAAAAATACATCAAAATGAGGGCTTTTCTCAGCCAGGTGAGATTAAAAAAGAGATTAATTAGATTAATTAATTACAGGTCATAATTAATTAATCAAAAAAAAAATTATCTCATGACAGCACTAATTTTAACTGAGTCCCACCCATCTAAGTATCTACCTGCTTCTCCCCTTTTGATGCCTTAGTAAAGCTCAGTTATTGGCTAGCTAAGTCCAGGCATGGATCGTCACATCTGCAGTGAGCCTGTCTGAACAAACCTGCAGGAGACAGCAGACTGAGCTGGAACTGAAGCTGAGCTGCTGTCAAATTTAAAATCTGCTGTGTGGCAGTAATATAGATTTCTGACAGATGACGGGAAAAGCAAACAAGACAACTGACAAGATAATTGCATGGAGTGTAAGGGAGCCCTGTCTTGGGGAAAACATATAGCAACACAGTGAAAGCAGCATCCCCTTGGAAATAGTTTAATGTTTAGAATCAGTCATAAAGTAACTGCAAAGTGTTTACGGCCTTTCATTTTTATTTACAGTGTTGTATAAAAATATATTTAGCTCACTGGATACAATGAAGTTGATCATTTCTTCTTTGTCCATCTAAAGGCGGGACATATTGAAGAATGACATATGAAGAACGGACATGACATAGTGATGACGTACAGTCTGCGTTATCAGCTGACCACCAGATTTAAAACAAAGATCAACATCACTATTTCCAGCGAGAAGAGAAGATGAGCTAATGTTTTAGCATTCTCTTGGTAAATTGGTGCAATAATGAGGTTCATGTGCCACGTTTTGGAAAGAATGTGTAGCTGTAACGCCTCCTTTGGTTCTACGATGCCGGCTTGATTAATGAAAGCTCACATCCTCATCGGATGTAGCCGGCACAAATGGTGATTTATGAGAGGCTGGGGGCTAGCCTAAAGACGGCTCGTCTTTGCGGCCTCAGCTTACTCCAGCTGTCAATGTGTGAAAAGCAAAACAAGACAAAAACCTCCCAAAACCACTACTTCCTAGTCTGATCTTGCTGTCTGATTGGTTTGAATGGTCAAATGAGTAACATGGATTTTCTTTTATCTTGTTTATGAAAAAAATAGGATGGAAAAAAAAATAGTGAAAGGCTCATGGGGCTTGCAGACCAGGTGCTGATCATGGCACTGAACTGTTCATAACCAAGTTAAAAGTAAGCAGTCAGTTAGGAGATGTAGGTCCTTTACCAACCTCAATTACCAAACACACATGCACGCATGTACGCACGCACACGCGCATGCTTATTTAACTTTTACACTCTGGGCAGAAAACAGCAGGATTTGGAGTCTTGCTTGTTAATATTCATGATATGCAAATATATCATCTGATTGGCTAAGAGCAACATCACTCTTCCACTGTTTGCTCTGCAACGTTGATGTTTTATCTCCTCAAATAACACGAGCCTAAAGGAGATCTGCCATGTTGTGGAGTTGCTAATGCTAACAGTTAGCCAGCCGAGATGTGTTCTGCTCTCTCCTGGACGCTAAATCAAAACAGCCTTCCTCAGTCACAAGCCAAGTTGGGTGAGTCTATTATTGCATATTTACAGTGTGACGTAAATCTGTGCAGCTTTTTCTGACCCAAGAGTTCCCCCGTATATATCACTTTAGCAGCTTTTTTCAGGAAATAGGGGCTGAAGATCATTTTGAAGTTCAACCTGCAAGTGAAAGTTGAAGTAACCAATTGCATTTCAAAAAGAAGTATTACACGTTTGTCAGTGGACCTGACCTTTAAATGTTGACAACACTTACATAATTGCTAAAAACAAACACAAACAATACCATTTATCATGCTTTGCCAGAAGATGACAGACTACAAAAAGAGAACATTTCCTTGCAAAAACAATCAATTAAAAGTGATGCTATGGCTGAAAATAGTTTCCTATAGTTACCAAACCAATTTCTCTTCTTTAAATGACAAATCTAATTGCAGGCTGATCTGTTCATACAGCTGCTATTGTAGTAGAGATAACATAAATTAACCTGCAGGCAGGTCAATTAAAGAAATAATTCATATTTTTAAAATCCAATCAGTCAAATCAGTTCTGTGTTATGAACTCACGGTGCTTCTGCTACACTGTGAGCATCTCTACGTGAAGCTCATGTTGTTTGGGCCAAAGAAAGAAAGAAAGAGAGTTTCATATAGCTAATGATGTATAGAAACAGGATCCAACAATTCCACCAGGAGTAAACTCTTAATTAAAAGTTGGCCACAAAAAGAATCAAAGGTGTGCAAGATTCTGACCACAAAACCAATTCCTGGTAAATATGATAAATGAAGAGAAAAGCCTCTGAGGAAATATGAACAAGTGTGGTCAAACAGCAATAAAGCAATAAAACAGAAACAATGTAAAGTTTCAAGAAGCAATAATTTTGCAGGAACTGTTTTCATTTTTTCTAACATTTTCACAGATGACACAAAAAGCTGCTCAAAGAGGTCTTCCTCATGCCTTGTGTCCTGATGAGTTTATTCCACTCAGAATTACCAGGGTTCAGATGTTAATGTGCACATTAAAAAGCAACACTCGGCTCAGATTGTATGTCACAAGAGCAGGCTTTCCACTTTTTCATTTGACACCTTGGAAAGAAGACGAATAAATAAAGTACAGCAATTTATTTGTGGAAATTCACAATCTTCACAAGAGAGTATTGGAAATTACAAAAGAGAAACGAAGGAGGGGAAAGTTCAGAGAAACACAAGTCAGACACTGATGATCGGTGTGTTACTAAATTCTCAGTCATCAGATGCCAAAACAACTTCTTTGAGAGACAAAAAAGCAGCACCAAAGTGTGGAAAGTGGAGAATCTCATGAAAGCTGAGTCCGTTTATAGTTTGAGCAGGATAATGCGTACCTTCTGTGGTGGTGGATTGTGACTCTCCTAACAGCCATCTGCTGTAGCATCAGAGTCAGGAAAGAAAAACAGAACAAAATGATGAATGCTCTGCGCTAAAGACTGCTGGTGCAAAAACAATTTTACTCGTTTCTAAACATTCCACATCGTCCTCACAATTTATAAGCAAGTTCCAGCTGCAAAAAAACCCCAGTATGCACACCGGGTTATTCCTGACACAATTAACCATCCATGTCACTTAAGTCTAATATATCTTTATTTTTTTCAATTTTATGCTGCTATGATACAATTTTCCTTTTAGGATAAACGCGTTATGATTGAAATTAATTCAACAGCACCAAACAAATGCATCCAATTATCAGAGAAGTTAAAGTGAAAGATCTTTGTTTAAAGGGGTTACATAAAAAAGAAAATCCCAAAACAAAACAGAGAAGCTACGAATAAAATCCACAAATCAGTTGATGCAGCAGCTCATTAGTAGCAAAGCTGCTTATGTGAGCTGATACACCAAATAGCAGGGTCAATTTCAGCTTGAAAAGAAGCACAGCGGATCAATAAAGCTGTACCTAATGGATACAAGAAACACAGAATTTCACAAATATGTTGTATAAAAAGCAAAATAAAAACATGATGTTGAGGGAGAAGGGAATAGTGAAGTGGTACTTTAACTGGATTCATGTTTTTCTCAGCATTGCACATTTATTAAACATGGCGTGTTTGATTCTTGAATAGATGCTTTCATTTGCTGACAGTTGGAGACAGATTCTAAAACCTGGAGCCGACGATGAATTTATAATGTCCTACAAAGCAAGATATAATTAAAATGTATTATTTCTCTAAGAACCTGGTGTGCTTTGGATTAGAAATTGGCAAAGCTTCAGTGATAAATGTTTATTTTCTACATATTTTGTTTTCTGTGAAAAGTTTCTAAACATTAATTAAATTTTTAAATGAACTTTTTTCTCATACATCATGGGGCTGCACGAGCATCAGCTGGCTACACCAGCTCTCGCTTCTTTACTTCTCCTTTTGTTCTTTCCTTGTCTAATGTGTCATTTTTAATGCTTTAAGGTGGGCATATATTGTCTTAACTGCAAGGTCCACGGGAGTACTTTTGTGTCGTTTTTTACTTTTTTTGGGACTTTTAGGAAACGTGCTGGAAAATCCCTCCAGCTACAAGCACGGGTCCATTGTTTACACCAGAGATCAGCTGTTGGCGCTGCGGGCGCCGGCTCTCCTCTGCACGGAAAGGACGGTCCTGCCCCCAGAAACGTGAGAAAAAAAAAAAGAGGCTGCAGAGCGGAACGTAAGCTCCAGGAGATGAAACGGAGGTATAAACCATATTTACTCTCCGTAATTATGGGAAATGTCCCAATAAAATCAAGGAGCTCACAGGGCTTATCAGGCTTCAGCGGGACTACAGAGAGTGTAGCATGATGTTTCTTACGGAGACGTGGATAAACAAAGAAATTTCAGACTCTAAGGCTTCCCTGGAAAAATTTCAACTCACGAAATTTGTGAAATTTGTACTTAGCTAGGTAGCTAAGTATATCGGCAGTATTAGGTCTTCCTTGTAGAAGTTTTTACTTTTATTTCCAGAATTAAAGGTGCAATAAGCAGAGGCAGGACCAAGTCATTGTTTTGCAATTTTCAAGTAGGTCACAAGTCTTTATCCTCAAGTCCCTACTCATATATCAAGTAAATACTGGCAACTTTAAAGTAAAGTCCCAAGTCTGAAACAAACTTCCTGATATATTGCCGGGTTGATGACGTGGCCAGGAAGTCCGGTGTGGTGCATGATGGGAAGTGAAGTCCTGGAGCTGGTTTGGTCGGAGGGAAATGACGAGGGTGATACAGGATGGTTACAGGAGTTCTGGGGCATGTTTGGGTCTGAGGTGGAGGAGTGCAGGGGTGATTAGGCTGAAAGTGGAGGTCCAGGGGCAGAACTGTGACAATCAGTTCACATGTCTTTCAGAATTTTCACCAAAACGATCTTTGTTGTTTAGCCAGAAAGGTACAAATAACAGAAAACATCCAGTGAGTGACAGCTTGGCAGAAGGAAACACCTTACTGATGAGAAGTCAGAGTAGCTGACAGAAAGGCTGCAGTGAGTCAGATAACTATCCTGTACAACCGTTCTGAGCAGGAAGGACTTCCAGCTTTGTAAAATCACACACTTCCTGTAATGTTTCATTATTCTTAGTGTGATTATTTACAATCTGTTAATATGCATTAAAAAGAGACAAGAGCATGTGTGATTACTGCGTAAAAACTGATGTGTACAGCCAGGTATTTTATAGTTATAAGGTAACGACTGGAGAACTGTGGATTTATAACACAAATTCTTTATTTCCTACAAGAATTAAAAATGTGTGTATTGCATGGCACCATGTTTGATTCATTGTGTTTTACAGCATTATTGAGATCTGTATAATTTTATTTTTAGTTTATTTTATGGATAAAACAAGCTTTCCTAACTGTGCTCATGAGGAAGTTTAGTTTAATTTCCACTTAAGCCTAAAATGAATGAAAAAATAACCAACTTCTCATCTTGTTCATGCACTAAAACATTTAATTTCACAAACATGTCCATCCCATGTTCACTAGCTGAATATCAAAGTATTTTTAGTGTTGATAAGGACACATCTTGAAGATAACTGAGTACACACCTTCTCATCATACTGACAGATGGTTGTATTCAGCGCAGGAAGCCATCAGTGGTTATTGTTCTGCGTTCTGAAACTCCCATAGACTGAAGACATGTTTCATTTTTTTTATTTACAACATAATATTGATTTCTGTCTAACATGCATGTGGTCCAGTGCTGAATAAGCAAAAACGTAACATCCTGTTCTCATCTAACTTTGCTGCAACTACTTTAAATCTGCCTGTATGGATCTGAGCTGGATTTTATGTAAATTAATTAGGAGGTTTTTTTTTTTTCTAATGACTTGAATTAATTTAGCTTGAATATAAGATGATTTAATTTTAACTAGATGACTTTTTTCTTCACAACACCCTGAGGTTACTTCTCTAATAAATTAACATTTTATTAATGAACAGACCTGAACACGAGTCAGGAGACGTCTGATGAATTCTACCCTCAGGGTTCACCGAAGCTTGGGGCTGAAAAGGTTCAGGTCTAAACCCACATTGTTTACATGAGCCTCTCCATCCATCCATCCATCCATCCATCCATCCATCCATCCATCCATCCATCCATCCATCCATCCACCCATCCATCCACCCATCCATCCATCCATCCATCCATCCATCCATCCATCCATCCATNTTTTTTTGTTTCAACTACTTAAATCATTGTAATGAAGGTGCAAATTTGTTCGGTTGTCTTGTTTTGACACCCATTTTCCATGCCTGGATGGTGAGGCGACACAGAGGGTCACAGTAAGTCATGTAATACAGCTCACCTTTTTTTTCCATTTGAATTCTAATTAGATTTATTAACAGCACTACTTTGCACTAATTATTTATCACAGATGTAATTACATAGTCCATCACATTATCCTCTATCCTTCCTGAATAATAGACTGAGAAAAAATAAGAAAAAGTTCAAGGACATCAACTCAAGCAGACATTTTTAGTTTCTTTGATATTTAAATGAGTCTCAGGTTCATTGATCACAAGAAACTGTAGGATAAATGTGACCGGATAAAACACTCAAATGACTAGATTTTTCTAGTTTTTATAAAATAATCCTTTTACATTTTAGAGTGGACTTTTTTCTTCTTTCTTTTAGAAACTACTTAAAAAACATCTGTCCAAAGCCACTTTTCATGTGTTCTTCTGTGTTTTGGTGCTTTGCAAAAAATCTATAAAATATCAACAGATAATGGTGATAATAATGTGTGTTTGTTATCTTAACGGATCTAATTACTCCTCACACCACTGCCATCCTTGTCCACAGCCTCATCACATCCACGATTGACTGCAACTCACTTCTCTTTGGTCTCCTCAGCAAATCCCTCCAGAAACTGCAGCTTCTACAGAATGCTGCAGCACGTGTCATCACTAGGACTCCATCCTCTCATCACATCACCCCCATCCTGCAACAACTTCACTGGCTGCCCATCAAACAGTCCCATTTTGACTATTGCAGCTCACTCCTTTTTGGTCTCCCCAATAAACTCCTTCATAAACTGCAACTGGTCCAGAATTCAGCAGCCCGTGTCATCACTGGAACCCCTTCCTTTCTCCACATCACCCCAGTTCTTAAGCAGCTCCACTGGCTTCCAGTTAAATTTAGGTCCACCTACAAGATTCTCCTCCACACCTTCAAAGCCATACATAATCTTTCTCCTCCATACTTAACTGACCTCATTAATATTGCCACCCAATCACGCTCACTCAGATCCTCTTCATCGCTCCACCTTGTTACTCCTTCTGCATGCCTCACTACCATGGGGGACAGAGCTTTCAGTTGCTCTGC
This sequence comes from Aphyosemion australe, assembly GCA_006937985.1. Classification (NCBI taxonomy): domain Eukaryota; kingdom Metazoa; phylum Chordata; class Actinopteri; order Cyprinodontiformes; family Nothobranchiidae; genus Aphyosemion; species Aphyosemion australe. The sequence continues at coordinate 677,520 of SSNS01000273.1, read as the reverse complement.
TCCCCGTCTTTGGAACGCACTCCCATCACACATCAGAAACACTGACTGCCTCACTCTTTTCAAAAACCAGGCTCAAGACTCATCTCTTCAAAACTGCTTATGATTTGTGACTTATTTGATTTGTTTTTATGACTGATTTGTTTTTGTATTTTATCGTGTTTTATCTTTTGAAGTGACCTTGGGTGTTTTGAAAGCCGCTTTTTAAAATAAAATGTATTATTATTATTATTATTATTAAACAGAGAATCAATTTCAAAATTCTGCTCATCACTTTCAAAGCTCTTCATAACCTGGCTCCATCCTACATATCTGATCTCATTAACATCTCCACTCCTGTCCGCTCACTTCGTTCCTCTTCTGCTCCTCAACTCTCGGCTCCCCCCCGCTCGCCTTGTCACCATGGGGAGTAGAGCATTCAGCCGCTCTGCTCCCCACCTCTGGAATTCTCTTCCCCCTGGCTTTCGCACCCCTCACTCTCTCCCACTTTTTAAATCAAAACTCAAAACCCACCTCTTCAGACATGTTTTTAATACCTCGTTTTAATTTCATTGATTTTATTTTTACATCTTAGTGTTTTTATATATTTCTGTAATGTGTTGATTTTGTTTTATTTTTCCCATTGCTGTAAAGTGTCCTTGGGAGTCAAGAAAGATGCTTTTACAGTTTTTCTCAATTGCTAAAACACTAAACCCTGTTGTCTGAACCAAATGCTCAGTTGCTTGAACCCACTGATTGAATCAATCACTCTTTTGGCAAAGTCAATAGCACGTTTCACCTGTTTAGACACCACTTGCCAACACATTTTCATTGTGATGCACCTGTGCTGCATAATGGTGAGCACAGGTGACAAACATCAATCACAAGTAAAGCACAGGTATCACTTCTTGAACACAACAACTAAAACTTGATCACACTTGTGGCTAATGATGTGAGGGATCATACACAGTGCTTCATTATAGATGTATTCATGGGGTCTTTCCATTACATCCAGTTGAAAACCCCTCTGTAGAAATAGATCTAGTTTTGTAACTCATATGGAAAAAGTGATTTAGGCCTCTACAGTCTATCACTACGTAATCAACATTGAATGTGTCTGGATAATATGCCAACCTGTACGTACTGGAATCTTTGCTCTTTGCACTTACAGTAGTATTTGTATATTTTTGTACTTTATTTATAGTATATGGGCTTACTGTACGTAAGTGTCAAACGCACAAGATTTCTGTTTTGTCTTTTTGTACAAGTGCTAAATGCACAGTTATTTTTGTTTTGCAACATGCATTTCACCTGCAGTGAACAATAAACATTTATTTCTGCATCTTCATGTCCTGAGCATTGTGTTTTCTATTTTTCTACGTAGTGTTTAGTGACTGTTCAGTAGTGATTGTAATTTTGATTGACTTGGGGCACGATTTGACAACATAGTTCAGTTTTGAGCACAGATTGAACTGTTTTGAGGTGAAAGTTTGATTTTGCAAGAAGAGTCTGAAGTTTTGGGGATTTAGCTTGAAAATTGGGTTTTGTGTTCACAAGTTAGAGAAAGGGAGAGCAGCTTTCAAGAAATGTGTCTTAGCAATCGAGAAAAACTGTAAATAAAATGTATTATTATTATTATTATCATCTCATCGTTTCACTTAGATTTTTTCTTCACCTTCAATCTTTGCATCAAGAAGTCAAATGACGAAAATCGAGATATAAAAANGAGACTGTTTGCTGCTCAAACGTGACACCCAGTAATATTTTCCACATTTTAAATGTAAAATAAAACCAAATTATTCAATGACTTTCAGATTATTTGACTACAGAGAAGAAAGCACACTGTAGGAAAAATAATAGGAGGAAAACATGTTTGGTTTATTGTAAAATGTTTCTGAATAACAATAACATGATTGAATAGCTAAATCAGTTCTTTCAGAACCATGTGTCAGAAAACACCACCAGCTGAAAGAATCATCTCAAAATCCATTTTATAGAAAGAATATGTCTCCAAGCTGCATTTATTATTTTTTGAAGACCTGCAGAGAAAGCTTAAAAACAACAGCTGTGTCTGTTTGTTTGTGGTGGACTGAGATATTTAGATACAGTCTTATCAAAACACTTTCTCTCCAGTGTGTTTTCATATCGCTGAGATTGGGAAGGTTTTCTTTTATGCAGGTGTTGAATAGGACGGGGCATGCGCAGGTATTTGTCTGCTCTCTGGCAGGGCCAAGGGATTAGAGAGGCAAGCACTGTGTTGCCATGGTTTCCAATTCAGCTCTGCCTGCCTCCAACACCAAGGATAGTTGTTCTTTGTCGACCTTCAGTATCACACCAATCATCGGTAGAAGAGCTGAAACATAAACAAAAAGAGACTCATAAAATGGGTAAGGAGGTTGTGAGTCATTATATACAGTAGATCAGCTGCTTATGGCTGTTTGTACACCAGCGTCTATTCGCACACACGCTAAGAAAACGTGTGACAGTTTGAAAATTCTCAGCTTTTCTTTATAAGACACCATCTGGGCTGTTTGAATATAATAAATACCTCTTCTAAACTTTAAAGGTTGATACATAAAAGCGAAAGCATTTTTTTAGTATAACAGATTTTCAGAATCTCACTTTTCATAACCCAGAACATCTTCAATTCAAATACATTTTTCCAATATTTAAAACCTTTTTGGATCCTCACTTGTCTCAAACATGCATAGATGTGTGTTCTCCTGCAGCATTACTGCGCTTATTCACTTCGTTTTTATTTTTTGCTTACATTTTTCAATCTGCAGGAAATGAAAAGATAAAAATAAATATCTGCAAAGAAACTTAAATACATCCTTGTTTGCTCTCTTTGCGCATGGTAGGAAGATTAGTGTCTGGACAACAATGTGCAAAGGAACTGCTGCCTTTGCATTTTCCTGAAGGAGAATATTTATTGTCGTTTTACAAAAAGGATAAAACTAAATTGCAAACAGTCCCATTTAGAGAAAAAGAGTAGATCTGTCCGTGTTACAAAATATAAAATAAATACACAAACTGTATTCTATTAACTAAAAGAAAACAAGCAAAGTGAGTCAAGGTTAAAAAGAGTCTGAGTCTGGCATGGACTTTAATTAAATTAGCATTCGAGCTAGCTTCTCAAGCTCTTCTCTCAGGAGTTTTATAATAATTTTGCAAAAATAATTATGAATTCTGAACTTTATGGCAATGTAAATAGTATAAAATAACATCTGCATAAACTTGTATAAAACTTTTGAGATTATAATTGCTTTCAGTCACTTTAATCCAAAGGGGAGGAGGGGTATTCGCAGGTAGTTTCTGCTTGTTAAGCAACAACAGACAGCTACAGCTTATAAGCTTGACCCCATATTCCAGTCAGAATTGACAAAGCTCCTCGTATGAGAAGTGAAACGTCTTCAAGAAACCAAAGAAGTCGAGTTGCCTTCATTTGAACCTCTTTGGATTACCATGACCTGGATGACTGAGAACCTTCACCAGCATAATTCAATCACTTTGTAACTGGTCCTTTTGTGACTAGCTCATCTCTTTGATTGGAATTTGTCACCTTAAACTGAAGGTTATGAACTGTTCCTCTGAGATTATAACAAGTTGGTTCAGGAGGTCTGGACCACTTGCCCCTCCCCATTCAAGCCTCCTGATTTGTTATTCTAAACATTTGCTAAAAGTTCTAAAGTGCACAGAAATCCCTCCATATTCATAAATTAATGTTTACCAGGTTTTATAATATGCTCTAAGTTTGTGATACTGTTTCTGAAATGTGACTGTTCTGTTGATTTTACCAGTACATCCTAGACAATGTGAACTGAATCACAGAGTTAAAGAACAGCATTTAAAAAAATCTTCATAATCATCTTGACTTAAACAAGCAGCAAAAATCCCTAGAGTTCTGTTTGCTGTTGAATTTGAGGGGTTAGCAGTAAGATGATATGATAGCATCATTTACTCAAACAGTGATTAACATGAATTGATTAAGAACCAGTGGTGCCTAACACAGTCAACACAGCGAACACAGAGACACAATGAGACACCTTTGGTGTGGCTGAGGTCAGACCAGAACATGTCTATGAATGAATTTATAAGGATCGTTACTTCTGTGTAAAGTTCCAGCAGCTATTTAACGCAGATATCAGTGCCTCGTTAAAAAACTTACACACTTGTCCAGAAGGTGAGAATTGCATGAACGAAAGAAGCTGCCAGGAGCAGGTGGTGTTCTTTTTAAAGTTGATTTCACATTTCGGGAGAGACTGAAATGTCTGTCATCATGTTATCTATTCATAATGACTCATTGTGCAACTTTGCGCTGAAAGCTTTTGATTCACAAAATGACCACTGTCGATACCACTCAGGACCGAGCACTAAAAACCACCTGAGCACCCAAGTAATGGTTCCTTTGTTATTTCACAGATTGGTTTCATCATCTCTCCTTTTCTGTCTTGATGTTTTATGCTTTTCTGAGCGACAAACCCGAATCCTGCCCTGCATTTGGATCATCCAGCTGGTCATCTTTTCTGCAACAAAGACAACTTGCTAAAGAATACACACGTTTTTAGTAAAACTGCAAATTTGACATGCTTGTCTTGCAAGGATTTTTATCCAGGTATGTTAATATTTTAAATAGGGGTGTCAAATTATCGCATTAATTGAGATTAATTAATTACAGCCACATTTAGTGCACTATTTTTGTTTTTACTCGTGTTAATCTCATTTTTAATCTATAATTTTACTGGGACTTTTCTAGCCTACCTGTTGGGATTCTTTATTTTGTTTTTATTTATTTTATGTAATTATATTTATATTTAACTTTCATGCCATACCACATATCAGAATGAGAGAGTGAGTGCTTAATGCTTTTTCAGCATTTTATTTTGTGATAAATTGTCAGTTTTGATATGCTAACTTACAGCACTGTAATTTACAGGTCTGTTTAAATTTTAGACAAGTTCTGTGATCATTATTTGCAATGCTCACAATGCGTTCCTTGATGTGTTAACTTAGATTATTCTAAATGGACCTGATGTATTATTTTTAATTTCTAATTATTCCAGACTGACAAAAGAGCACAGTATTATTCCACCTTGGTGATGTAAAAGGAAAGTTTAGAAGTCTGTTAAACAATAAATTACTTTATAAAGCCAGTTTTTTGTTATATATTAAATCTTTTAGTCTGCCTCATTTTGATGTAATGAATTTAAATAAAAATACATCAAAATGAGGGCTTTTCTCAGCCAGGTGAGATTAAAAAAGAGATTAATTAGATTAATTAATTACAGGTCATAATTAATTAATCAAAAAAAAAATTATCTCATGACAGCACTAATTTTAACTGAGTCCCACCCATCTAAGTATCTACCTGCTTCTCCCCTTTTGATGCCTTAGTAAAGCTCAGTTATTGGCTAGCTAAGTCCAGGCATGGATCGTCACATCTGCAGTGAGCCTGTCTGAACAAACCTGCAGGAGACAGCAGACTGAGCTGGAACTGAAGCTGAGCTGCTGTCAAATTTAAAATCTGCTGTGTGGCAGTAATATAGATTTCTGACAGATGACGGGAAAAGCAAACAAGACAACTGACAAGATAATTGCATGGAGTGTAAGGGAGCCCTGTCTTGGGGAAAACATATAGCAACACAGTGAAAGCAGCATCCCCTTGGAAATAGTTTAATGTTTAGAATCAGTCATAAAGTAACTGCAAAGTGTTTACGGCCTTTCATTTTTATTTACAGTGTTGTATAAAAATATATTTAGCTCACTGGATACAATGAAGTTGATCATTTCTTCTTTGTCCATCTAAAGGCGGGACATATTGAAGAATGACATATGAAGAACGGACATGACATAGTGATGACGTACAGTCTGCGTTATCAGCTGACCACCAGATTTAAAACAAAGATCAACATCACTATTTCCAGCGAGAAGAGAAGATGAGCTAATGTTTTAGCATTCTCTTGGTAAATTGGTGCAATAATGAGGTTCATGTGCCACGTTTTGGAAAGAATGTGTAGCTGTAACGCCTCCTTTGGTTCTACGATGCCGGCTTGATTAATGAAAGCTCACATCCTCATCGGATATAGCCGGCACAAATGGTGATTTATGAGAGGCTGGGGGCTAGCCTAAAGACGGCTCGTCTTTCCGGCCTCAGCTTACTCCAGCTGTCAATGTGTGAAAAGCAAAACAAGACAAAAACCTCCCAAAACCACTACTTCCTAGTCTGATCTTGCTGTCTGATTGGTTTGAATGGTCAAATGAGTAACATGGATTTTCTTTTATCTTGTTTATGAAAAAAATAGGATGGAAAAAAAAATAGTGAAAGGCTCATGGGGCTTGCAGACCAGGTGCTGATCATGGCACTGAACTGTTCATAACCAAGTTAAAAGTAAGCAGTCAGTTAGGAGATGTAGGTCCTTTACCAACCTCAATTACCAAACACACATGCACGCATGTACGCACGCACACGCGCATGCTTATTTAACTTTTACACTCTGGGCAGAAAACAGCAGGATTTGGAGTCTTGCTTGTTAATATTCATGATATGCAAATATATCATCTGATTGGCTAAGAGCAACATCACTCTTCCACTGTTTGCTCTGCAACGTTGATGTTTTATCTCCTCAAATAACACGAGCCTAAAGGAGATCTGCCATGTTGTGGAGTTGCTAATGCTAACAGTTAGCCAGCCGAGATGTGTTCTGCTCTCTCCTGGACGCTAAATCAAAACAGCCTTCCTCAGTCACAAGCCAAGTTGGGTGAGTCTATTATTGCATATTTACAGTGTGACGTAAATCTGTGCAGCTTTTTCTGACCCAAGAGTTCCCCCGTATATATCACTTTAGCAGCTTTTTTCAGGAAATAGGGGCTGAAGATCATTTTGAAGTTCAACCTGCAAGTGAAAGTTGAAGTAACCAATTGCATTTCAAAAAGAAGTATTACACGTTTGTCAGTGGACCTGACCTTTAAATGTTGACAACACTTACATAATTGCTAAAAACAAACACAAACAATACCATTTATCATGCTTTGCCAGAAGATGACAGACTACAAAAAGAGAACATTTCCTTGCAAAAACAATCAATTAAAAGTGATGCTATGGCTGAAAATAGTTTCCTATAGTTACCAAACCAATTTCTCTTCTTTAAATGACAAATCTAATTGCAGGCTGATCTGTTCATACAGCTGCTATTGTAGTAGAGATAACATAAATTAACCTGCAGGCAGGTCAATTAAAGAAATAATTCATATTTTTAAAATCCAATCAGTCAAATCAGTTCTGTGTTATGAACTCACGGTGCTTCTGCTACACTGTGAGCATCTCTACGTGAAGCTCATGTTGTTTGGGCCAAAGAAAGAAAGAAAGAGAGTTTCATATAGCTAATGATGTATAGAAACAGGATCCAACAATTCCACCAGGAGTAAACTCTTAATTAAAAGTTGGCCACAAAAAGAATCAAAGGTGTGCAAGATTCTGACCACAAAACCAATTCCTGGTAAATATGATAAATGAAGAGAAAAGCCTCTGAGGAAATATGAACAAGTGTGGTCAAACAGCAATAAAGCAATAAAACAGAAACAATGTAAAGTTTCAAGAAGCAATAATTTTGCAGGAACTGTTTTCATTTTTTCTAACATTTTCACAGATGACACAAAAAGCTGCTCAAAGAGGTCTTCCTCATGCCTTGTGTCCTGATGAGTTTATTCCACTCAGAATTACCAGGGTTCAGATGTTAATGTGCACATTAAAAAGCAACACTCGGCTCAGATTGTATGTCACAAGAGCAGGCTTTCCACTTTTTCATTTGACACCTTGGAAAGAAGACGAATAAATAAAGTACAGCAATTTATTTGTGGAAATTCACAATCTTCACAAGAGAGTATTGGAAATTACAAAAGAGAAACGAAGGAGGGGAAAGTTCAGAGAAACACAAGTCAGACACTGATGATCGGTGTGTTACTAAATTCTCAGTCATCAGATGCCAAAACAACTTCTTTGAGAGACAAAAAAGCAGCACCAAAGTGTGGAAAGTGGAGAATCTCATGAAAGCTGAGTCCGTTTATAGTTTGAGCAGGATAATGCGTACCTTCTGTGGTGGTGGATTGTGACTCTCCTAACAGCCATCTGCTGTAGCATCAGAGTCAGGAAAGAAAAACAGAACAAAATGATGAATGCTCTGCGCTAAAGACTGCTGGTGCAAAAACAATTTTACTCGTTTCTAAACATTCCACATCGTCCTCACAATTTATAAGCAAGTTCCAGCTGCAAAAAAACCCCAGTATGCACACCGGGTTATTCCTGACACAATTAACCATCCATGTCACTTAAGTCTAATATATCTTTATTTTTTTCAATTTTATGCTGCTATGATACAATTTTCCTTTTAGGATAAACGCGTTATGATTGAAATTAATTCAACAGCACCAAACAAATGCATCCAATTATCAGAGAAGTTAAAGTGAAAGATCTTTGTTTAAAGGGGTTACATAAAAAAGAAAATCCCAAAACAAAACAGAGAAGCTACGAATAAAATCCACAAATCAGTTGATGCAGCAGCTCATTAGTAGCAAAGCTGCTTATGTGAGCTGATACACCAAATAGCAGGGTCAATTTCAGCTTGAAAAGAAGCACAGCGGATCAATAAAGCTGTACCTAATGGATACAAGAAACACAGAATTTCACAAATATGTTGTATAAAAAGCAAAATAAAAACATGATGTTGAGGGAGAAGGGAATAGTGAAGTGGTACTTTAACTGGATTCATGTTTTTCTCAGCATTGCACATTTATTAAACATGGCGTGTTTGATTCTTGAATAGATGCTTTCATTTGCTGACAGTTGGAGACAGATTCTAAAACCTGGAGCCGACGATGAATTTATAATGTCCTACAAAGCAAGATATAATTAAAATGTATTATTTCTCTAAGAACCTGGTGTGCTTTGGATTAGAAATTGGCAAAGCTTCAGTGATAAATGTTTATTTTCTACATATTTTGTTTTCTGTGAAAAGTTTCTAAACATTAATTAAATTTTTAAATGAACTTTTTTCTCATACATCATGGGGCTGCACGAGCATCAGCTGGCTACACCAGCTCTCGCTTCTTTACTTCTCCTTTTGTTCTTTCCTTGTCTAATGTGTCACATTTTTAATGCTTTAAGGTGGGCATATATTGTCTTAACTGCAAGGTCCACGGGAGTACTTTTGTGTCGTTTTTTACTTTTTTTGGGACTTTTAGGAAACGTGCTGGAAAATCCCTCCAGCTACAAGCACGGGTCCATTGTTTACACCAGAGATCAGCTGTTGGCGCTGCGGGCGCCGGCTCTCCTCTGCACGGAAAGGACGGTCCTGCCCCCAGAAACGTGAGAAAAAAAAAAAGAGGCTGCAGAGCGGAACGTAAGCTCCAGGAGATGAAACGGAGGTATAAACCATATTTACTCTCCGTAATTATGGGAAATGTCCCAATAAAATCAAGGAGCTCACAGGGCTTATCAGGCTTCAGCGGGACTACAGAGAGTGTAGCATGATGTTTCTTACGGAGACGTGGATAAACAAAGAAATTTCAGACTCTAAGGCTTCCCTGGAAAAATTTCAACTCACGAAATTTGTGAAATTTGTACTTAGCTAGGTAGCTAAGTATATCGGCAGTATTAGGTCTTCCTTGTAGAAGTTTTTACTTTTATTTCCAGAATTAAAGGTGCAATAAGCAGAGGCAGGACCAAGTCATTGTTTTGCAATTTTCAAGTAGGTCACAAGTCTTTATCCTCAAGTCCCTACTCATATATCAAGTAAATACTGGCAACTTTAAAGTAAAGTCCCAAGTCTGAAACAAACTTCCTGATATATTGCCGGGTTGATGACGTGGCCAGGAAGTCCGGTGTGGTGCATGATGGGAAGTGAAGTCCTGGAGCTGGTTTGGTCGGAGGGAAATGACGAGGGTGATACAGGATGGTTACAGGAGTTCTGGGGCATGTTTGGGTCTGAGGTGGAGGAGTGCAGGGGTGATTAGGCTGAAAGTGGAGGTCCAGGGGCAGAACTGTGACAATCAGTTCACATGTCTTTCAGAATTTTCACCAAAACGATCTTTGTTGTTTAGCCAGAAAGGTACAAATAACAGAAAACATCCAGTGAGTGACAGCTTGGCAGAAGGAAACACCTTACTGATGAGAAGTCAGAGTAGCTGACAGAAAGGCTGCAGTGAGTCAGATAACTATCCTGTACAACCGTTCTGAGCAGGAAGGACTTCCAGCTTTGTAAAATCACACACTTCCTGTAATGTTTCATTATTCTTAGTGTGATTATTTACAATCTGTTAATATGCATTAAAAAGAGACAAGAGCATGTGTGATTACTGCGTAAAAACTGATGTGTACAGCCAGGTATTTTATAGTTATAAGGTAACGACTGGAGAACTGTGGATTTATAACACAAATTCTTTATTTCCTACAAGAATTAAAAATGTGTGTATTGCATGGCACCATGTTTGATTCATTGTGTTTTACAGCATTATTGAGATCTGTATAATTTTATTTTTAGTTTATTTTATGGATAAAACAAGCTTTCCTAACTGTGCTCATGAGGAAGTTTAGTTTAATTTCCACTTAAGCCTAAAATGAATGAAAAAATAACCAACTTCTCATCTTGTTCATGCACTAAAACATTTAATTTCACAAACATGTCCATCCCATGTTCACTAGCTGAATATCAAAGTATTTTTAGTGTTGATAAGGACACATCTTGAAGATAACTGAGTACACACCTTCTCATCATACTGACAGATGGTTGTATTCAGCGCAGGAAGCCATCAGTGGTTATTGTTCTGCGTTCTGAAACTCCCATAGACTGAAGACATGTTTCATTTTTTTTATTTACAACATAATATTGATTTCTGTCTAACATGCATGTGGTCCAGTGCTGAATAAGCAAAAACGTAACATCCTGTTCTCATCTAACTTTGCTGCAACTACTTTAAATCTGCCTGTATGGATCTGAGCTGGATTTTATGTAAATTAATTAGGAGGTTTTTTTTTTTTCTAATGACTTGAATTAATTTAGCTTGAATATAAGATGATTTAATTTTAACTAGATGACTTTTTTCTTCACAACACCCTGAGGTTACTTCTCTAATAAATTAACATTTTATTAATGAACAGACCTGAACACGAGTCAGGAGACGTCTGATGAATTCTACCCTCAGGGTTCACCGAAGCTTGGGGCTGAAAAGGTTCAGGTCTAAACCCACATTGTTTACATGAGCCTCTCCATCCATCCATCCATCCATCCATCCATCCATCCATCCATCCATCCATCCATCCATCCATCCATCCATCCATCCATCCATCCATCCATCCATCCATCCATCCATCCATCCATCCATCCATCCATCCATCCATCCATCCATCCATCCATCCATCCATCCATCCATCCATCCATCCAAGGTCACAGAGCTAACAGGAAGCCCAGACATCCGTCTCCTCAGTAAATCTCTCCAGCTCCTTCCTGGGTATCTCAAGACATTCCCAGGCCAGACAGGATATATAATCCCTCCAGCAAGCTCTGGGGCTGCCCCAAGGCTTTCCAGAGGGAAGTGTTTGGAAAAATTCCAGAGGAAGGCATCTAGGAAGCATCTTATTCAGAAGCCTAAAATACCTCAGCTCACTTCCTTCAGTGTGGAGGAGCAGTGACTGTACTTCTCACTCTCCATAGATGATGGCATTCCCCACCTTTTCCCTTACCACCAGTTCTTTGGTCATGATCTTTGGACCACATGTATATGTTTGACCAATAGTAATTATTTTTTAGAAAAACAAAACAAAACAAGGGAGCTGGATCACTCAGGTGAGTAATGTTTCACAGTTGCAAATTAAAAAACTACAAAATGTTTCAATGCCGCACTCGTTTTTGTCAGAGTTACTCAAGTAATTTAACTATTATGGGCAGCAGTAGCTCAGGAGATAGATCGGGTTGTCCAGTTATCAGAAGGTTGTAGGTTTGAGTGCTGCTGTGTGCCCTTGGGCAAGACACTTAACCCGCCTTGCCTGCTGGTGGTGGTCAGAGGGACCTGTGGCAGCTGTGTTCGGCAGCCTTGCCTATGTCAGTGCACCCCAAATTGATCGTTGTGGTAACTCTGGGAGAGTTTAGCCTGTTGTGATCCTCCTTTATTCAATTTTATTAAAAAAAAACTATGAATCCAAAACACTTAACTCAAAATTGAGAAATACAAACATTTCAGAACAATTACATTTCAGTTATTTTAAATGTTATTTCAAAATTTATTTTCAAAATTTATTTTTTTATTTGCCTGTTGCTGTCTTCACAAAAAACTATGGAGATATAAACTTTTTTAAATGGTGAGCAGCAGAATGGTAAATGGCCTGTATTTGTATAGCACCATCTTAGGGTTCTATAACCCCCCAAGGCACTTCACATCACAATCAGTCATCCACCCATTCACACGCTGGTGGTGATGAGCTACATCGTGGCTACAGCTGCCCTGGGGCGCACTGACAGAGGCGGGGCCTGCTGTACACTGGTGCCACCAGTCCCTCCTACCACCACCAGCAGGCAAGGTGGGTTAAGTGTCTTGCCCAAGGACACAACGACAGCAACAGACTGAGCGGGTTGCGAACCTGTGACCTTCCGATTGCAAGGTGGCAACTTAACTCCTCTGCCACCATCGCCCTAGCAGAAACATATATAATTTTTTTAAATTCTGATTATTTATTTACTCATTAATTGTATAATTTTTTTATTGGCCATGGCCACCCCTTGGGGGCGCCACTGCCGAGGGGAGGGGTGAATGTTGTGTTAGCTTGTTCTGTAAATTCACCATAACAGCTTTAATATTTAAAAGACCTTCTAATAGCAGTAGAGATAAAAGTGTGTATTATTTACAGGTGAATTAAACAAACAAACACACACACACACACACACACACACACACACACACACACACACACACACACACACACACACACACACACACACACACACACACACACTCACACACACACACTCATACAGAGCTTTACTTATCACACACCTAAATTAGATAACTTTGTGCTCAGGGCTTGTGATTTGTTGCACATATGGTGTAGATATAAAAAGAGTCTCACAGTAATTTACAATGGTGCCATGGGGGACTCATTTTGTTTGCCAAAACTTTATAGTGTCAATAATGTGCGCGTCAACATAAATGTGGCACATGTGAGGCAACGATAAGAAACCCAATGTTTAAATGAATGTGCAGATTTGATAAGGTGAAGAAATATATATAGTATATATATAGTATAATTAATGTGCTGCTAAATCTTACCAAACGTTACACACACACACACACACACACACACACACACACACACACACACACACACACACACACACACACACACACGTACAGACATACGAACGCACACATTTCGGAATAAGTCTCTGGTGGAGACTTTGCTTAATGAGGCCATTTTTTCCCTTTTCTTTCTTAAAAGCAACACTTAAGCACTGGTCCTCTGTGTGTAAACATGTTTTATTTTAGCTTAAATCAACTGATTGATTCATAAATGTGCACCACTTAATGCTGTGTCTACTTATAAAAGAATTTTGTCTGCGTTTTCCAGTGATCCGTCTCACACGAGGAAAAGATAAGCTCCCGTTTTTAATCAATCTAGCTGTCTGCAGGCGGCGTAAAGGCACATGTTTCACATATGCTTAACACAAGGAAACATGACCTGCAGGGCTTTTTATGCTTCATGTTTCTTTTCTGCATTTTTCAGCTGCAGTGACTGAGCTCCACAGTCTAAATGCTTCCAAAACAGGTGACGTGAAGCTCTGTGATGCTGCGCTCCATATAAACAATGAGACGCACACACTGCATGTCTGGCTCAGAGGTCTAAATATGCAGCATATGGACAAGCAGTGAACATTTCTGTGCTTGAATTTTTATAAGTGCACTAATTAGCAGCATGCATCATCCATTATATAAACAAAATGAGCAAAAATAGCCCTGCTCCCTAAAATAAATTTGATTTTAGCTCCAAAACAAGTCATTTTAAAATATGTTAGCATAAAAGCGTCTTTTTTGTGATCCAAACCTAACCTAAAAACATAACTGAGATTCTGTTTCAAATGGCAACAAGGACTGTGGAAGTTTAGAAAGGGGAAAAAAAAGACACAAACAGAGTCCTAGCCATCAACAAACACAAGAGACAATTTTAAAAATGTGATATGATCACACACTGCAGTGGTTTATTGCACTTGCCACTGCCATTGACATTTTACATTGCTCTCATCTTATGCATGCAATGAACCATGGAAGCATCAAATGAGGAGTGTTAAACGATGCACATCAATTACAGCCTGCAGGTATTAACTGATTGTAAATAGCAGCTAAGAACGGAGCTATAAGTAAACAAAGGGAGTTTTCAGAGTAACGTCTGCATGACAAACACTTTTAATCTGCAGGAGGACCAGGTTGCATCCACTTGAGAAGAGGACGGCAAACACGACTGGAGACATGAAAAGATAATATGTTTTTCATCTCCATCTTCACTGTGTGTTTATAGCAAATGGTGGCTTTTGGTGAAGTCATTATCTGTTTGTTTGTCATTAAAATCACCTCTTGTTGAAAACTGCAGGATGAGGTAAACCAAGTCTTGGTTCCTTTCCTGGCAGCTTGAATAATTAGATTATAAAACTTTAATATTAGCCACATAACGTAACACAGCAGCAATTAACATGATGAATTAAGAAAACCATCCAACTGACTCAGACTGTGATGAGTGTCTCAATCTTGGTGTCAACAACATGACAAATGTAAACATTTATTGCTGTAATCTATTATTGTAAAAAATGAAGACCTATTATAAATATTAAATTGATTGTTCACATATTTTAAAGTTAAATTAATGAATATTTGACATGTCGTTGTTAGCTCTTTGAACAGCATCAGTGTGGAGAAACAGATTAGTTCTGGTTAAGCTGGAAAATAGTCACTAAGGGTTCAGCACCCAAGAAAAAAGTGCAAATGAAGGCAATGTATGAGTCGCATTGCTGTTAGCCAATTAGAGGCGATGTGTTTGCATATCATGAATATTAATGAGTAAGGCTCCAAATCCTGCTATTTTCTGTCCCCCACTCCTCCATCTAACTTCTAATTCCTGAAACAGGACCGCCAGAGCTTTTTTCCACAGAAAATGACTCACAAGGCATTCATTCGTACCAGAGACCACTAAAGATTACTTAAGTAATGAGTGTATGCCAACTTTAAGAAATTCCAGCCAAAAGTGTTAAGGTGTCTATCGCTTAACTATCACTTTAAATAACAACGCAACAATGTGAAGTTTTGCATTTTTTAATCATTTTTTGTCAGTGGCTCTGCAGGGAAGCACACAAAAAATGTTAAAACAGTGTTCAAAATATTTATTTTATACATTTCAAAGGTCAACTTTACTCATATTTTAAATACATTTGCAGTGGTCTCTGGTGGTAGGAATTCCATTTCATTCCATTTTTATTTATATAGAACATTTTAAAACAGCATGAGAGCTGACCAAAGTGCTGAACAGTGAGTAAAACAAACAAGTGAAAACAAGAGCAAGGTACAAGACAAAAATAGGAGTCACCAAACAAAAAAGCATTAAAATCATCATTCAGGACATTCATCCAAATACAATAAAATAAACGTTCAAATGCAAGATACAGACGTGAACAAAATTGTTGGTATCCTTTGGTCAATGAGAGAAAAACCCACAATGGTCACAGAAATAACTTGAATTTGACAAAAGTAATAATAAATAAAAATTTTATGAAATTTAACCAGTGAAAGTCAGACATCGCTTTTCAACCACGCTTCAACAAAATTATTAAAAAAAATAAATTCACGTTTTTTTCCCCAATTTCATTTGAACACAAAATATTTTGAAGCAAAATTATAGATTCTCCCAAAGAAAACCAGCCAGCTTCTGCACTCTCCACTCTGACCGAGGCTGGTGGTGGGGGGGACGGTTCTGGAAGTTCTGTTCAGTCTCGAGTCTGTCGGCATAAAACAGTGCTTGAAGTCCTCTGAGCTTCAGCTGGGAAGACGGTGCTTTGTAGCAGGTCAGCACACACCACAGGGGGTAGCAGGTTTGTTTGGTGAAAAGCAAACAGTTCTGGATTCAGCAGTGATGACACACACTCTCCTTCTGGCACGGCTTTAAATAACACACAAAAAATCCCCAGCATATCTCACATCAGCATATTGGTCAAAGCAGGCATGAGGCAGGGATCTACCTGTAGAAGTGACGCACGATTTGAATTAGACTCAGCAGTAAACACCAGGGTTTTCACATGGATAAATGTGTGCAGATTCTTTTTTCAAGCGATCTGCGCAGAGTTAAATATCCCTGCCAACAAGCACAGTATGAAGTAGTGATGCTGTTGTAACTCTGATTTAGTGTAAAAATCAAACCGTTAATATTCATGTATCTAGTTTCTGTTATGGCTGAACTTTAACATCAGCACCTTAAAAACATTTTTTAATATTTTAAATGGTTTTTGAACATTCCACTTTCATTCTTTATCCATTTTGAGCAACATCAAGTTTGTGACTGAGTCTCTGAAAATGCAGGACCTGATTTTGTACCTGATTTCACCTTAAAAAGATGGAGCTCTGTGTGGCTCTTTAGATGTTTTTATTGCTTTATTTCTATAAACAGTGAACATCTTGGGAGTTTTAACTGAAAACTCTCAACGTAAATAATGTGAACATGTGTCAAATGAAGGACAAATGTGGTTATTAGGGTCTCTTATGTTGAACAATGCTGTCCTCACATTTCACCTCATGGACATGCGTCCCCACACGACCTGATAAACGTGTGTGTGTGTGTGTTGTCTATGTGTCTCTAATTCCCTCCCTCTGTTTGTGTCCTGTGTCTCAACCCCCTGCACCACCTCTTTCTGCTCAGCCTGGACACAAATATTCCACAACATGTTAGTGACCAAACACTTTACGCTTGAAAAGAAAAAAAGAGAGGAAATTACAAACCAACAACAACAAAGCTGTGGCTCAGATAATTGATTACAAGTATTTTGTTTGTGACCAATGTTTCATATTCCAGTAAGACAGCCCAATTTTTTATACAAGACACACAACCCAACACTTTGGGGGATGGGGTTCTTTCATTAAAAGAGTGAGTGGCCACAGCAAGGTCTGGCCTACAATCTAGTGGACCAGTGTGTGGAAATCCCTAAGCGTCAATCAGTGAAGGCCAAACAGGAAAATTCAGAAACAAGAAGAGCTGGCAGGAAAATCCTCTCACAGAGAAACAAGTTCAGTCGGGTCATGGAAAAGAGAGGTCTAAAGCCCGGGGGCCACAATGTGTGTATTTCTGCTTTTGTGAAGGCTGCTTCATGTCACAGAGTGCAGCCTCTGCAGTGGTACTCCCTCCTGGTCCTCGAGAGCTGGTATCCAGCATGTTTTCCTTGTTTCTCTACTCCAGCACACCTAATTCAGTGTTGAATCACCTGTGCAGCAGCTCATCAGGCTCTTTAGAAGCCTGTCAATCACCTGCTGATTGAACTCAGGTGTGTTGAAGCAGAGTTTAAACTAAAACAGGGGTGCCCACTCCTGGTCCTGGAGGGCCAGTACCCAGCATGTTTTAGTTATTTCCTTGCTTCAACACACCTAAGCAGGTGATTAACAAGGCTTCTGCAGAGCTTGGTGAGCTGCTGAACAGGTGATTCAACCACTGAATCAAGCGTGTTGGAGCAGAGAAACAACTAAAACATGCTGGTTACCGGCTCCCCAGGACCAGGAGTGAGTATCACTGCTCTAGAGAGAAGGCCTAACATTTCAGTGAGCCAAACTGCACTTTCTCTAGGAAGACACGCTAACATCAAGAATGCTGAAAAGCGTACGTTACTAAAAGACAGCTAACAAAACAACAATGAAAAGAGAAAAAAGTGTCGGCGTTAAAACGTCTTTTCTTGGACTCTGACCCGAACTCCAAAAAGGAGTTGTCCACATGTTCTTGCGTGTAGCCTCCACTGGTGCTAATGTTGTTAATGCTAGTTTTTTGCGTCACTTCATGGGTATATTTTCATTGTTTGATTACAGACTGGTTTTCTGACACTGCTTGAGGACTGTTGGAAGCTAAATTTGATTGTGAAAGTTCTGCAGAGCTGCAACTCACTCACATGTTCACAGTTTTTTGTGGCAGCTTTGTTCACGGCGAGAGTTTTTTTTTTTTTATATTTTTAAATCATTTTCTTGAGCCAGTGTGTGCTAAAATGACCCTTTACAGTTTTAATGAAATGTCACTCAGACCCCCACCGACCTCTGTGGCCAGAATATCACACTTGAAACTTCAGAGTGCTGGTCCGGTCTCTGTTGGAGCTGACATGCCTGGTGCTGTAGTCTGCTTCCAGCATGTTTCCTGCATGTTTTAGATCATGAACACAGCTGATGTGTTTGATTTAGTGATGAACCGCTCCTGTAGACACTAATGAAGGCTGAGGAGACATTTCAGCAGTTAGATTAAGGTGTTAAAAAGACCAACGCACAGCGAGGAGATAAGTTTAGCTTTCGCTAACGAACACTAGGGGGTGCTAAAAACAAGCCACAACTGCCAAATGTTCATTAAAAATAAAATTTAGAAAATTCAAACACTTTCTTAAGTGAAACGAGTTTAGTAGATTTGATCTAGAGTAAAGATTGGTAAAGATATGAAGCTTCCATTTTCTGGACATATTTAGAATTATGACATTAAAATATGCTAGTTTCTTTTTCACACTCAATATAATTGTTCCAATTTACTCAGTTGTGTAACAAAATAATCAATAAAGATCTGGTTGAAAGGTTGAAATTACTTTTTATTGCAACAAACACTCAGCAGTAATATTTGTTTGGTAATTCTCTTGTATTGTGCTTCATTTTAACAAAATATGACTTAATTCCCCTCTAAACTGTTCCTAATTAATACGATAATTGGTTGGTTGAGTCATGTTTACTTAAATAAATACTGTGACCAAATATTTTAGTCAGAAAAGATGAATTACTCACAAACATTAACTTTCCACTCACCCCAGCTTTTCTCTTTCAGTTTAAAATCACCAGTGTTGACAATTTTTTAGATGTAGCAGCTTAAAGAGATGTTGTACCTTTTCTTGCAACAAAATCAAGCTCTGAGAGAGAAATAAATCATTGTGTGTCCATGCACACAGTGTTCACCAGCAGCAATTACACATAACAAGAAGGAAAAACTGAAATTAGAATAATAAATCCTTGAAAGAGGCAGAAAAATGCAACTGTTGCCCAGTTTTTAGGTTGTTTTCAGGAATTTGCTTTATTTTTTTTTATGATGAAACAGTTCAATTGTATTTTGGACTATGACAAGCTGTTTTTTACAACATTGTATAGCGCCAAATCACAAGATTCGTCTCAAGGCACTTTACAAAGTAAACATTCCAATTGAACCTATATGTGTCAATAAACCGAGTTCAGTTCATTATGCCAATTAGTTAAAGGTTATATCAAGTATCGAGTGACTTGTGTCAGAAACTTTACAGCAATCTCCATAGTAAGCAAGCATATAGTGACAGTGGAGAGGAAAACTCCCCTTTAACAGGAAGAGACCTCCAGCAGAACCTGGCTCATTATGAGCAGCCATCTGTCGCGACTCACTGGGGGTTTGAGAAGACAGAAAAGACACACACACAATGCATGAACAGCGTAATAAGGAAGTAAAATCTAGATCCTCCACCTGAGGGCAGTAATCATTTAAAGGACTGGAAATGGCAGGTTTTGGTGGAAGGAACCAATCCTGATACTCCATCTGGATGCTTGAGGGCCAGAAGAGCTTTATGCTAATTTACAACAAATCAGACATTTTCCTTCTTTCGGTTCGTGGACAAAACATAGCAAAGTACAAATTTATATTGGCAGTATAGGTCTTCCTTGAGGAAGTTTTTACTACCAGAATTAAAGGTGCAATAAGTAAAAAGTTTACAGTGAAATAATCACAAAGAAGGCAAGAGGCTAACATTGAGCTAATAATGCTAATGGTGAATTAAAACATAGTCAGCTGTAAAAATATCTCAAGCTACTTTTTCAATCACAGACATCATATACGTAAACACCCGTGGACTGCCGCTACCTATGGGCTCTATGCACGCTCCAACTTCTGCATTCCACATAAGACCGCACTCCTATGTCTGGTTGCCATAGTGGTCAGCGAAGCTGTGACATGGCTGAGAGTTTGGAGTTCACCCGGTGCTTCCTGGAGGTTAGTTGCTTATGGCTTTTTGGTCAGACGTGTTATTGGTAGAGGTTTTTTTTTAAAAATCGAGAGAACCACTTTTTTCTTTTTTTTCATCTAAACAAAGAGAAAATTTGCCTTACATCATTGATTGTAACTTTTGGTAACTCCAGTAAGCACCGGGTGAACTCCAAACTCTCAACCATGTCACAGCTTTGCCCACGACTTATGACAACCGGACATAGGAGTGCGGTCTTATGTGGAATGCGGAAGTTGGAGCGTGCATAGAGCCCATTGGAGCTGCCATAGTGGCCGGCCACCATCTTGGATGGGTCTCCATTTGCCCCCAGTGCATTTATTTCTACTGAGGAAGGTGCTTACACAAATAAAAAAAAACACATTTTATGCTGTTTCACAAAATCAGACATATGTTATGGCATGATAGTTAAAATATAAACATAACTAAACAAAATAAGTAAAAATATAAAATCCCATCAGGTAGGCTAGAAAAGTCAATAGTGGTCTCACTTGATCTGTTTCCAATAGTACGCTGGGTGTTGCAACCATAGGCTGCACAAAAAACGGGCATAGTCACTCACTCTGCGTTGACTCCAGTTGGGGTTGGAGAGTGAGGAACCCATCCAATATGGCGGCTACACTCTTACGCTCTCCAGCACCCAATGGGGCGTGTACATATTCATGTCTATGATTTCAATCACCAACAACTCGATATTACTGTGAAATGTATTTATCTACGTATCAACTCACTGTGTATGACTTGTCTTTGCTCGTCATCTAGAATCTTCTGGTGCTGAGCCGTAACTGGCAACAGTCATGCCCAAAGCAGACCCCTTTGTTTATACATTGACTACATTACCCAACATAATAACATGGCATATGACATATTAACAGGAAATAATTCAGTTGGAGAGTAGGGGTAGAAGGGTGGAAAGTGGTCAGTGTGTCCTCCGGCAGTCTAGTCTACAGCAGCATACCTACAGAGATAATTGAGGATAACCTAGCCTTTTGGAAGGAGCCATTTAACCACTTGAACACAAATTTACATTGCACTTTACATTTATCATCCTTAAACTTTTTTTTCATGACAATTTTAATTTCTTCGAATAAACCATTAACATTATTAAATTAAACTTGAAAATTTGACTTAAAGTTTATTTCTTCACAGAACTTTTCAGCTTGCTTGAATTCTTGTTTGTCATTTTCAAACAACTTTTACTCAAAGTTGTGGTGGGGAAGATTTCTCTTGCATCTTGCAGAATAAAACAGCACTACAGAACTTTACTCTCTTTACATCTTTCCACAAATAAAAAAATACTGAGATTAAATGATTCTGGTGAAATAATTGTTATTTCGCCGAGCCCCGCCCCCCTTAGTTACTGTTACCAAGTCCGACAATTAGTATCGGCTCCTCTGAGCGAAGTGTAGCAGGGAACAAGGAGTTGGTAGTTTTGGGAGAAGGCGGCGTCCGGGATCATGTGGATCGGTGAGCGGTGGCGGCGCTGCGGTGTCCCTGTGAGCTGTCAGATGTCTGTCAGATGCCACCTGTCAGATGATCTGAGCTGCAGGCAGCTCTAAAAGCTCCCGGTGCTCTGCATTGCTCCAGTTTATCATCTCAGCTGGTTCTGTTAACAAAAAGAAACTTAAGCCCGTGTTTACTTTCATTTTCAATATAGTTCCCGGCTGGAGCTCGGCATTAATTCATCACGTGATCATGACACCACCCGTTGTTGCGCCAAGGCTTAATGTGCATTTATAAGACACACGGTTGAGGTAATATTACGCTGATTTGCCGGCATGGTGTGTCTTATAAAGGGTCTTGGATAGTCTGGGAGGCAGACCTCCGCCCAGCCGCGGGCGGGGGGAGCACTCATGTTTGGCTGTTGCTGGTTGAGCTCGATGAGGAGGTTCTGAAGGGGAATGAAGGAGACACGACTACTATCGAGGCTAATGCTTAGTAGTAAATTAGGCTTAGCTTCATCATTTTGTTTGGAGTTGTCGGATAGTAACGGTTGCTATGATATGTGATTGGACAATAGCCGTTCTGGGGGCGGGGCCGGCGAAAGGCTAATTTAGTAAAAAAGTGAAAGTTGCCTTTAGGCAGGTCAATATAATTGACCATGTCTGGAAAAAGTGATGGTCTTGTTGTGTTGGAGTGTAGAAGGTGACTTAGTTCATTTTCACAGATTGAGAAGATGGAATGCCTTAATGGTTCACCACCATAGCTGCTTGAAGACAAATTACAGCATGGTGAACAGGATGAAGCTGGTGTAGGTAAAGTCTGAAGCTTCACTTCAATAATAAATACCCTGAGTAGTTTAATTATCTGCCAGCAGACTCTGTTGTAGAAATTTGATGCCTGTTTGTGATGTTTGGATTGCTTTCTTATAACTAATTTAAAATGTATTGATTGAGATCATGTTTAAACCTACTTTATGGCAATCACATTTAGTTGACTGTACGCTTGAAAACTTAAATATTTAAATTTATTTCAACTCTTAAATTAACAGCAGTTTTTAAAGGAGACAAATGTATGAGCTTTTTAAGTTATAATATGGTCTATAAATATATATTTACATATAAATCTCAGCAGTTTTATTCTTAGCAGTTTCAGTACCTTTCAAAAAGTCCCTTATTGTGATGTCACAATAAGGGACTTTATTGAAACAGCTTGTTTTAGGCAGATAATTCCTAAAACCAAACATTGACAGAAAACAGATGGATGGTTTTTATTCACATTTGTAGTGTTAATAGAGGCAGTAGAGACCCACATGGCAACACAAAAAGAATGAAACAAGTAGGTTTTTGCGTAATATGCCCCCTTTAATTATTTACCCTTAGCTTCCCTAGCTGAACAGCTGAAAACATTTATAGGCAATGAGATGAAAGCTTAACACCATGTTATCCGGAAGCACCCATAATAATCCCTTATAGCAATAACAGTCCCAAAGATGAAAAAGAGTAATATGCTATTAATTATTAATAAATTGTTTATGTTTAGCATGAATGTAAAATATTTCCAAATGGCTAAATGTAGTGTTTTTCCACATTAACATGAAACATTCATTATTTAGCATTTATAACATCCTGCATGCTTTCCTTTAAAGCGGGTTTTAAAATTTCACTTAGTGAAATAGGTAGTGCATCTGCATATATGAAAGAGCCTTGTAGCCCCTCACCTCTCTGAAAGCAATGATACTCTACAGAGGACACCATGCATTCAAACAGGAGGCAGCCTTTCCATCATGATTCTGGATGGAAACCTGCTTTGTTGTGAAGTAATTTTATGCCAAAGTATTTGTGCTTTTTTATTTATTTCATTCCTCTTCATTGCAGGTCCCAACCTCCACGTCTTTTATAGAGATAATTACGCCAGGATACCGATCCTTACAATATTTCAGTGACATTAATCCAGGAAAATCCTGGCTTTATTATGAAGGGAGGTGTAGAACGTGTATGGTTTTTAAAAGACTGCAGATAAATAAATAAATATGAGGGAAGCCATTAGACAAAACAGTCTTAATGTAACCCAAATTGTTAAAGGATGCAGCAAGTGTAGTACACAGTCAAAACAATCTAAAGTAGAAAGGTACCACTGAGGAGAACACTCAGTCGTTTAAGAGGATATGGATACCAACCATGAAAAAACATCACAGCACAAGTATCGTTCAAAAATCTAATAACTGTAAAACATTAGGATTTGATTTGACCAAATTTCTCTCAGCTGCTGCAGCTGCGGATCACATGATTTTCTTGTTTACTATCTAATTACCCCCCCTGTCCTCCAAATCTGCTCCTAGCCCTCTCACATGCAGCAGACAAGTATCCCTCTCACTACAGCCAGCCAGTTGAGTGATTTGCATCAGGACAAATATCTGCCTTCTTTGAAGAGGAATTTCTCCTAAAACAGATTTTTTTTTTAATTTAAACTAACAATTTTTCTTAAGTTGAGTCAGTACATTTGTGGAAAATATTTAAATAAATATTCACTGAATTTTAGATGATTTGGAATAAAGGTAAGTTCAAAGAAATCAAGTGGATTTTGCTCAACCTTGCTTTAAAGCAGTGGTTCCCAAACGTTTTTCATGAGGACCCCCTTTCCCGTGTTCAAGACAAGCGGGGACCCCCAACCCCAAATCCTACCCGCATGCACACAATTAAAAGTGATTATTAACAAACTTCATAAAGACATACAGAGTTATAACTCTTACACAGAGTTTGATTATACTATTGGGTGTGTTGTTGGGATTTTATAAATGTCATTTTTACAAATATAAATTTGGTAACCTTGTAACCTCAGCACAGACAAAATTGTGGGGACCCCCTGCAATCTTTTGTGAACCTCCTTGGGGGGTCACGGACCCCAGGTTGGGAACCACTGCTTTAAATTTTCATTTTATGAGAGATTCTCACATATTTAAAGCCGCTTTTACTTAAATATTTTGGGTTTTATTCTTTTTTAACTTGAATTTATAATCATCTTTCATTTGTTTTATCATCTTATAATTTTATGACTTTGTGTTTTCTGATTTTAATTTATTTTATGATATTTTTTTGTTTTGTTTTAAGATCATTTTATGATGACTTTATGATTTGTTTTGTTGCTCTTTGAGAAGCACTCTGTGGTTCTTTTTCTGTGATAAGTGCTACACAAATAAAATGTACTTACTTACTTACACATTGGCCAAAATAATATTTCACAATAATGTGACCTCATCATTTTTTTCTTAATAAAACTCAAATGGAAAAAAGAGATAACTCCAAGTTTTAGCTTTTTAATCTTGTTTTTATTATTTTTCTGCACTTTTCATGAGTTTAAGTGAAGAAACCTAAAATCTTTTAATGTGATGGCTGTGTTATGTTGTGTTTGAAACTAATTAAAAGTTTCTTTAAACAAATCAGTCAGATAAGAGGAGTTAACTATGGGCTGCATGCCCTTCACTGGCTGGACAAAAGAGAGCAAAAAGGTCTTTTGTTCATAACATCACTTTGCCAGGCAAGTGGCTTCATTCCCATGAGGAATATCTAATGTGTCACTTCTAATAACACATGGAAAACAAAAGCAAAGCAGTTTTCAGTTAAAGTCTGATGCGCGTGGCATGGTTTACTTAATGAGATTTAGTTTCCATGCACAGGGTACGTTTTCTGTTAAATACTCCCCCCATGTGCTAAATGACCAGATTAGATGTTAAAGAGAAACCCAGCAGAGTGTTGATGATCAGGGATGGGTTCTGCAGCTTTCTCACTCCTCCTTCAGGAAGTCATTGGAAGCAGAGAAGAGTGTGCTGAGACGACACAACATGGGAAAGTCGGGGCATTTTGGCAGTGTGGGATATTTTCTCCTCCATCATTAAACACAAACATCTGTTATTTATGAAACAGCTTTACTGTAGCTCTTGTAGCCTCAAACACCCCTCTTAGCAAATCAAAATTTTACCTCATTCATTAATTTTAATCCAGGGGCAGCTAAACAGACACATACTCACACATATTTGTGGATCAACTCCATTTTTCCAAAGCTGCTGGTTAGTTCTGCTCATAACACTGAGCATTCAGCTGAGGCCCTCTAGTAGTACCTGCAGTCTGGAGGTGCAGTTATAGCTTATTCATGAAGTTAGTAATTAACTGTTGTGTTGAAGGCTAATGGGTTGGTTAGATGATGCAGTTTGTAAAAACTAGCCATCAAGATAGAAGACAGTCATGTACAACTTTGTTCAACAAACTAGAATACTACTAGAGTACTACTAGAATACTACTAGAATGTATGTTATGTATAAGACATGATCTGATTGTTAGAAGTCATTCTAACCCAAGTTGGAGAATTTGAAGTAAATGTCTAGAATCATTCATTTATTACTTTGCTAACCATTTTTTCTATCATCCCTTTCCTGTTCTTAGGTTTTAAGCTGTTTATACTGCCCAGAGAGTCTTTTTAAAATAGATTATAACATTATCATCCAAAACCACCTTTTCCTCTTCTTCCTGTAAGCTTCCATAAAATTAAAATTTATAAATAATTTTGTCTTGTCTGCTGGCTTCTCTGGTTCTCCCTGTTTGTGAATGGGAGAAGACAAAAAGTCTAATATGTATTGAAGCAATTTCTATATCCATCCATCCATCCATCCATCCATCCATCCATCCATCCATCCATCCATCCATCCATCCATCCATCCATCCATCCATCCATCCATCCATCCATCCATCCATCCATCCATCCATCCATTCTCCTCCACTAATCTGGGGTCGGGTAGAGGGGGCAGCAGCCTAAGCAGAAAGGCCCACACTTCCCTCTCTGCAGTCACTTGGGCTCCAGGGGGATTCCAAGGTGTTCCCAGGCCAGCTGAGAAACGTAGTCCCTCCTGCGCATCCTGGGTCTTCCTTTGGGTCTAATTCCAGTTGGACGTGCCCAGAAAACCTCACCAAGGAGGCGTCCAGGAGGCATCCTAACCAGATGCCCGAGCCACCTCAACTGGCTCCTCTCGATGTGGAGGAGCAGCGGGTCTACTCCGAGCCCCTCCCGGATGATCGAGCTTCTCACCCTATCTCTAAGAGAGAGCCCAGACACCATGCAGAGAAAACAAATTTCAGCCGCTTGTATCTGTAATCTCATTCTCTTGGTCACTACCCAAAGTTCGTGATCACAGGTGAGGGTTGGAACCTAGATCGACCTGTAAATTAATCACTGCAGAAGCAGCACAAATCTGCTCCATCCTTCCCTCATTCATGAGCTCGAGATACTTAAACTCCTCCACTTGGGGCAGGACCTTGTCATTGACCTGGAAAAGGCATTCTACTCTTTTTCAATTCAAGGTCTTGGATTTGGAGGACCTGATTCTCATCCCAGCTGCTTCACACTTGACTGTGAACCGCTCCAGATTTGTAATCCAGATTCATTAATTTATTATTGTTTCTCAACAGTCATGGAGCAAATGTGTCCTGTCTAACCAAATTACAAACAAACAAATAAAAAAACAACTTGAATCATACTAAGTGCAGAAGACAGCTAAACAGACAAACTGACTCACAGCTTTAGGGATAACGTTGTTCCATAGGCCTGGTTCTATGTCAAGATAATTTTGCAGATTTTTGACTCAAACCTCCTCCATAGAAAATCTTAAAGGAAAAGTTCGCTTTTTT
Source organism: Aphyosemion australe (assembly GCA_006937985.1). Taxonomy (NCBI): domain Eukaryota; kingdom Metazoa; phylum Chordata; class Actinopteri; order Cyprinodontiformes; family Nothobranchiidae; genus Aphyosemion; species Aphyosemion australe. The sequence goes on along the minus strand of SSNS01000273.1, from coordinate 650,159 downwards.
AGACATTAAGTTTTATGTGTTCCTTTGCCCACCCAGTGCTCTGTAAACGTTGACCCATTTCACACACACCCCCCTGCTCAGAGATTCTCAGGGGAGAAGTGATTCAGAAACGTAGTTCTGGCTATCTTCGGAGGCGATGTATCTGCGCCATTTAGCCTCACAAAAGGATTAGCCTCTGAAAGCATGACTAATTTACATCTCAGAAACAAAGCAGATAAATTTACGTCACATTACAGTGGGACTACTTTTTGTCATTCGTATCCCTGCGCCGCTCACCGCGGAGATTGAGCGGCGCCTCGCGTGTGTCAGCCGTTTCACTGCCGAATGCCGAAAACATATCAGACTCCGTCTCATCTGATGAAGAATTTCATTTTAACACTATACCAGATGAATCAGATGAAGAAGAAACTTATTTTACTACTAGGATATCTTTATGAGCCAGAGTACACGGATGAAGAATTGCATTTGCTACACAAAACACACACATCAACACAGATTGTTGACAAAGCTACTGCAGTCTATGATCAACCATCGGTGTAAAGATGACTGCATAAATAATGCGCTAAAATGCGAAGATGATTGCATGAATACGGCAGACATAGCGGAATAAATAATTTTTTAAAAACAAAACTTACCCAGATTTCTGGTACGGCCGAACTCTTCAAAAACAGTCTTTCACTTTTCCCGAACTTTTTCCTGATGTAATCATCCTCTTTGAAGTGTGCACTGCACAAACGAAAGGTTTTGACTCGTTCCAGCCGAGTATCCTTGGAGTAGCTGATTGCTAAAAGCCACTGATGCCTTAGAGAAACGTCCTTAGCAGGAAAAGTGTCAAACCGAAAAGGTGATCCTGTAACATCCTTATTGTTACAACCCGGGAAACTGCAAGTATGCACCATGGCTCGATATATTTAAGAAAAACTACTTTTAAGTGACTTTAGAAGTTGTTGTTTCACTCATACAACTAGGGTTAGCAGCCAGACGCGACGCCGTTTTATCTCTGCGGTGAGTGGCGCTGGGATACGAATGACAAAAAGTAGTCCCGTTGTAAGGTGACGTTGTAAATTTATCTGCTTTGTTTCTGAGATGTAAATTAGTCATGCTTTCAGAGGCTAACCCTTTTGTGAGGCTAAATGGCGCAGATACAGTGCCCCCGAAACTAGCCAGAACTACCTTTCTGAATCACTTCTCTCCTGAGAATCTCTGAGCAGGGGGGTGTGTGTGAAATGGGTCAAAGTTTACAGAGCACTGGGTGGGCGAAGGAACACATAAAACTTAATGTCTAAAAAAGCGAACTTTTTCTTTAAGGACACATTTGATTACCATATTGGCTTTATAATAATTTTGATCAGATATTCCTGCCGTGTCTGGTGTGCTAAGAGTTCTCTGGTCTTCTCGGAAGGATGTCGGAACTGCTCCAATCACAAATCGAGGAGATTTAACATGGGGGATTCTCTTGGTTCGATTTTGAGGACAACCAAGCAAACTGCCTGTTGAATGTTACGTGTAGCTAGTCAGAAAGTGAGGTGACGCAAGTGGGAGATGAATCTCTTGCTGTGAACAAATTTGTGACAAAAAACAGTGAATGTGAGGATGATTTGCTGAAGTGAAACCTGGGACTTAGCCCTGATCTGGCTAACCAACGAAGGGTGTTCATTAGGTTTGCTGTTTAGCTGTTTGCTCTGGTTCTACATTTGCTGAGTTAAATGTCCACAGGAGAAAGAGGCTTAAAACTTGAAGGCTGTTTATGCCAGCAGATGTGTCTGTCCACCCTACTGCCCTCACACCCAACCTACACCCTAGGGACATGGAACCATAGAGGCATAACATGTAAAATGAAAGTTTCCTAAATGAAGCCACCACACCACACTGACTGAAACTATAAAAAAAAACATATCAGAATAAACATTTGACTTTTGAAAATTTTTTAAGCATTAACTTCATGGTTTTAAGGCTTAAACTCTTTGCTCGATTTATGTAATTCCATATCAAAGGCTGACAGTCAGCTTTGTAGATAATCCTGAGAGTACCGCATCACATGACGTGAATCAGTGCAGCACTTTACAACACTTCTCTCCGCCTCACAACTAAGATTATTCGTTTTACTTTCAGGGTCTTTCAAAAGAGTGATCAATTTTTATGGCCCTGTACTGTGCAAAACCCAAACTCTGAATTCTAAAAGTCGACCACAGAGAAACGGCAGCGAACACAAGCCCGTGCGTTCATAACCATAAAATGTCCCTGGGAAAGTGTCTACACTAAATATAAGAACAATGACAGCCATAATGTGTGGAGGAAATACGAAACATAAAACGTCCTGCAGAGAAAAAAATAAATAAAATAAAGGAACTATCAGCTGTAAAGACACGGCCTCCGTAGTGGGAGACTCAGGAATATTCAATCTGAAAGCTATAAAAGAGCATCGTCAACCCTGTTAACAGCCGACCCCTAAAAGCAATGTCTAGTTACATGTTAGGACTTAACTGGTGGAAGCACTTCCTCTATGCACTCCATCTACCCCAAGGAGATTGAGTGTGAAGATAATGCACCAAGAAAGATGTCATAGTCACAGCTTAAGCCTCCACTCCCATACCAATGTAGTCGTACTCTGGAGGCATCAACAAGGTGTAGGGACAAGAAAGTGATGAATCTAATACACACTGACTGAAAGCTCACCGAGGCTCAGGCAGCTAGAGGAAATTTCTTTTTCTTCTTTTGTGTGCATGAGTTGAATAATAGGTGCATATTCAGACTTAAGCAGAATAAGATTTCTATATTCCCTCCTGTTCACCTTGAAGACAAAACACAGTGGTCACCAGCTTATCTATCAATATTCGTAGACATCATTAAAGTTGCACCAAAGGCTTCTCGCCACAGAGTGTGTTGGCAGCCTCACCCTGATGACCTTGTGTGACTGAAGAAAACAAAATGTCATTAAGTATGGATTGTAATATTATTTTGACAGGGTTATTTTATAAGGTCACTTCGGAAATAGAGATGTCAGCATACTGTTGTCAAACTATAATGTAAACAGATATTTTACATGCTTGTCAGATATGTGGCGGGAGGCTGCAGGTGAGCAGCGGCCTCTGGATCAAATCATGCTTATTAAGTTTCTAGCAAAGGCATTTAGTTTTATACCCCAGAACACCTTGAAGACGATGTTACTATGTAGTAAAACGTATGGATATGTGTGGTAATCACAAAGAGTTTTATGGACAACTGGAAACCAAATAATTAATGTTTTAATTTAAAAGGATAAAGACCAACATGCACTTTGATACCTTTGTCTAAGGCAGAACGCTTTTGTAGCTGAAGTTAAAGCTAGATTAGTTATTTTTACCTATTAATGCTATTAACACACAATACACAATATATTTCATAAAATCTTCAACTCTTAAGATATTTTGATGGTCATTATATTTGCAACGTTTCTTATAAATGAACACATTACATAAGAGAATACATAAAACTAAAACATATTGTTGTTTAAACATATTAGACAGTTCTTTGGTAAAAATTAAACACTTAAAAATAAACTGTTTTCGTTTCTGCTCACTTTTGCAAGCAAACCAGTTAAACAGTAGTCACTGGTTAGACTAGGGATGAGTTGTGTTGTAAATAAGAATACTTTACAGCTCCTTAGAAAACATTTTTAAGCTGAGATAAAAACAAAAAACACCCTCAGTCCTGTGTACGATCTCTCTAATTGCACTCATAGGCTGTCACTCTGCCTCCTGCAACCTGGAAGAAGATGAGTGAGACCACAATAACCATGTTGCATGGTCTTCTCATCATTGACACAACAGCTGCTACACCAGGAGGTCTTGAGTCAATCAGGTAGTGGCCTGTTAGAGGGCAACAGAGAGAATAGGAATAAATCTTGCTTCAGTCCCGGAAAAGGTGGTTTTTTTTGCCTGGTGTGTGTTGTTGCAGGTCCAGGAGAGATCCACACTTGTATGAACATCAAAAAAATGTGTGTGATTGAACTTTTCCACAGTGGATGATCAGCTTTTCCCTCCCTAAAATATAAAATGATAATTTAGTTTTGTTGTAGTTAAAACACATATTGTTGCTCCACTTCTTTTTCTTTGTCAAATGTTTCCTAGCAGATCATTCACTCTCGCTGCGGTGCGGTGTGGCTCTGGATGCGGAGCTCTGGAAAGTTTCCGTATGGAGTCTATATTTTGCAGACACTGCATGTGAATTTTCATGAAGTTGACATGAGCCAGCTGGCTGATAGCAGAATCTCCCATCCTGGGACATGGGCTGGAGCTGGAGGTTGAAGGGAGAGACCACTTTTGGCAGCCCCACCCATCCAACCTCCTCCCCCCGTCCATGCCCTAAATGCAGCAGAGGCCACACCATTAATTGGGGGGGCAGGTTCCTGACTGTCCCCCCCCTCCAGCTTGCAGCTGCCCACCACCTCAGCGATCCCGCAATAGCTAAAATTAACGACTTTAGGGTATGCAGTAAAAATGGAAAACAACATAACATATAATGTTCCCAGACAGGTTTGTTTTTTTCTGTTTTTTGTTTGGTAATATATTTCATCCTGATAAAGTCTGTGGATTATGTTGTTATACTAAGAAATACAACAATTTTACACTGAAAATATATAAATCCAAGCAATCTCTCATCAGCAGTGATTAAAAAAAAACATTCAGTCATAAATTCATTATTTTAATGAATCAGATAAAATAGATATAAATGTAATATAAACATTCACACAAACCTGTCACACAAAGGTAGATCAATTTTTAAATAACTGTAGAGCGCCATCAAAGTAACCAGGAAATAAACGATAACAGCTCAAAATCATCATTGCATTGATTAACGTTTTACTCTCAAACTTCTTATATATTCTTGCAATCATTCACATTCAGTCCTGTGCCTCTGATGATAAGAAAAATTAAATTCTAACCAAATCCAACACCAGCTGATTTTATTCTCTGTCTGGTTGAAGACATGCTGATTAGTAAAATTATGGGGTGAGGTTTGATTGTAATGAAAACCAGCACACTCCACCAGTGGCAGGGTAAAATTTGTGTGAATGAGATCCTGCAGAGTCACAGCACACAGCAGACGCTCTCCTGTCAGCAAAACATAGAGCCCAGGAACACTGTAACATGCTTCCATTATTCCCCAACATAACGGACATTAAAAGATGCATAGAATGCTTAGGCGCTGAGATAATCGGGCACTAATTGTACTTATTATAATATATAAAATATTACAAGATTATATGTTAAAGTATGTTGATCTCACTCCATGTAACATGCAAATAAAAGAAAAATCAATATATTTTTATTTTATAATTTATTCATTTTAATTAAGAGTGTAACGTGTACGCTGACAGTAAGAGATATCTTTACTACAGATGTTATTTGGCCCCACCATAAGAAGAGACAACTGCTTCACTTCACCAATGTGGAGCTCTCATTTCTCAGAGGAATGATGGCAGAGTTTCTCAAAAGAAAAACAAAGAGACAATAAACAATTAAACAACATCTGAAGGGGAAATGGAAAAAAGAAAAAAATAGTTACAAAAAAATAATTTTATGTTAAACAAAATACAAGTCCTGATTATGATTACTTTTTAAGTTTAATAGATTGTACAAATGAATCCACATGCTGGGAAAAAAAGAGAGAAAAATGTTTAACTGGATAAAAAGTCCTAAGACAGGTGTTTATATCAGGCTCAACTCAAGACTCTTGTCTGTTAATCTTAGGAAGGATATTTAAAGGAGTGGATTACTCGTTTAATCGATACATTTGCAGTGGTCTCTAGTAGGAATGAATGCCTTGCAGGCAGTACTCAGGGCACAGAAAAGCCTACAAACCCCTGGCTCAGCAGGGCCAAGTCTATGACATCACAGGAGAGCTTAACATGGCAGGATGTGGGGTGTTTCTCAATGTCAAGGAACCTTCCCTTGCCTTGGCAGGCAAGGCACCTTGTTTACGAGGACACTGTCCTTCCTTGGTCAAGTTTTGCTAGCCACCGAAGCTGCAACTACTAAGCAACTAACCAAGCATAGATAACTGCTTTGGATCTAAAAAAACATTTTACATATAAGCCCAATAGCTACAATTAGTTGACTTGCATTTAAACTGGAAATTTGCCCCCAAAGTAGCTGCTGCCGGCTCCTGATCACATCTGAAAATACCGCGCTTGACCAAGAGAAGGCACCAAGGCACCTCTCGTGTATCCTTGGTCAGTTAGCTAAATGGCAGACAAACGGAGCACAGACCCCTCGCTAGCACATAAACATTGGAACCGATTGGAACACGCCATAGTGGTTCCTGATCTCCTAGGCAACTGGGGCGGGACCAAGGCATCAAGGCGAGGTTCCTTGAGATTGAGAAACCCCTAGAGTTTCACCATCTATTTTCTATCAGAAGCTAATGCAAGAGATAGGTGTAGGAGACTATTTTCATGTTCAGCCGGCATGAAAAACTCAGAGTGACCCATTATAATCAGAAATAATAATTACAAAATGGTTTTTCAGTCAACTACACCTTTAAGGAGTGATTTAATATGATACAAACACACACACACACACACACACACACACATAAAAAAACGTGTTTTAAACAACACAAAATCAGACCATCAACAGAATATTTTTCCTACAATAATTAATAATCAGTGATGATTTGAGCTGCAGCAGATCTTTTATATTTTCTACAGTCTGTCATTTGGATTCAGTGGGAATTGTACCAACGTGGTTCTAAATAGTTAACGGTAATGAAACTTGATGAGTAGGTCTGCCAGATCCTCTGAGTTGCGTTTCCATTTGCTATGCACAACTGGATTTTCAAAGTCGGGAGTCGCTCTTGAATGAATGAATGCTTGGAATCTGCGCTCTTGGGGTTAACAAGGAGGTCCCATCCTGCTTAACAATTCAGCCCATGCTCGCACCACGTGATGATGCATGCAATAGGCCCTGCACTTGTTTATATCTCTGGATAAAGCATCCCACTGGCCACAAATTAAGCATTCAGGCTTGGCATCCTTGTTGTGCTCCAGTATGACGTGTATAGAGTACTAAATCTGACTCTGCACCAATAGGTTACGCCGTGATCTTGTTCATGAGCTTCATGCATGACTTTTAAAGCATTTTAATGCTTTGAAATGTATTTGATACACATTATTTGCAAGTTAGAATAAATCTCTTTTATTCCTTTGTCAGTTTATTGGATGCAGGTGATTGAAAAGGTGCAATCTTAAATGTGATTTTAAAAAAACTGAAGGCTTGAAAGTGTTTTTGTGCTCCTAGAAGACAAAATATATTAATATTAGACAAAAGTGTGTGAATACCTGCAGCTGAGCCTACTCTGATGATAACTTCCACCAAATTAAATTTCTAAAATCAGCCCTGTCAATCCGTCTGTGACTTACCTAACATAATTGTCTGAGAATAAGTTTAAAATAGCAGTGGCTGAGATAAATTCATAAAAGAACCATTCATTTGTACAGAGCCTTACCATTTGCAAAGGCAGAAATGTCAGTGGTGATATGGAGCTCAGTAAAAAGAAGATATCTTCTCAAATGTATTTCCATGATCCTAATCAGGCACAAAAGTAGCCCAGATTAAATTATTTCCTGTCATTCAAAAGCAAGAGCCAACAGTTTTTGCGTTTTAACTCAACACTGATTTTTATTTTTTCCAGTACAACAGTAGAATAATTGGATAGACTTTGGATTGACTCTGTTTGCATTCTGTCAGATGAAACTATCAGATCAACAAAGCCAGAAGTCTGTTTCACATGCTTCCTGTCTCTATGAGACATTAAACAGAGTTTATATTAGAGCAATTAATAGATCTTATCATGCACAAACAACAGAGAAAAGCTGGATCACACACGCTGGAGACAATTCCTTTGACAACACATTACATGCATAATTAAGCACAAGATCTTAGTTAAGAAATAAGAGGTGAGTCTCTGAGGATGAAACAAGAAAAGAACCATGTCCTTGTTTCATATAGATTTCTTTTTTAGTTCTCTCTGCTTTGTGTTTAGTGCTGCAGGGTCATGGGGATAAAGAGGAAAGAAAATGCATGACCTGCCTTGGCTAGTTTATAATTTATTTCTTTAAATAAGCTCACAACATTTCTCACGTCAATGAAGAAAAGTCTATAAAACTGTCAATATCTGAAGCGTAGACATCACTTCCAGAGGAGATAATGCAGCAATCCCCCATGTGGGTTTGGCTAACAAGTTCCCTGTTTGAAGTTAATACAGGGTTCCATTGTGAAATACCACAGCGTTGATTAATCCAGCTGGACTGATCCCATTTTTGTGTTGCATCTATTTAAAATATTCAAAGCAGAGCTCTTGGAATAACCATTAGATGGACTTCTGCTCTCCTTGGGGCAGGCAGCAAAAATGCCTGAATACAAATGATCAGCTGAACAGGAGAGAAGTGACTGAAACCACGCTTTTATAATCACGCTTAGCTAGAATAAGTCATTATGAACAGAGAATAAAGAGGTGTTTACGTTCATCAGGTGTCACAGACGTGTGAAATGTACAAATCAAGTCCTGGTTTCTCTGCTGAAAATTGATTTAAACCTGGGAAATTGTGACTTTTGTTGAATACATGTTTTATGGTTTTGATTGTTGGAAGTTACAGCATCAGCTCTTGAGATGTTCCATAATTAACATCTTGTTCATAAAGCTGGTAAAATAAACCACAACGTTTAGGTCTGTAAGAGCCTGAAGGTCTTGGAGAAAACTCTTCTTCCTCCACACACACCAAAAATTTAATCTCACTCTCCTATCATGAAGAACACAACTAAATGTAATTTATTCTGCTTTATCTGACCTCTGTACCTCACATTCATTCCTAATTTTGTCTACAAGAATTCACTTTTGTGTATTACTATTTATATGTAATTAAGAACATAAAGATTATTTATATAGCACTGATCACAAATAGGAAAATCACAGGAAAGTGCTTCACAAAGCTCAATAAAACACAAATAACATAAAAGAACAAAAAGATAACAAATAAAATATAACTTAAAACATTAAAGGTCATTATGAGGAAAACACAAAAGGTTTAGGTAAAGGCAGTTTTAAATGAAAGGGTCTTCAGTTGCGTTTTAAAGGTATCCAGATTGTTTGTACAACGTAAGAATAAAGGAAGTTCATTCCAAAGTCGAGGTGAAACAGCCTGGAAAGAGCGATCCCATCGACTTTTACATCTGGTCTTTGGAACTTCTAGAAGATTCTGGTTTGTGGACCTGAGGACTAAAGCCTAATTTATACTTCTCTGTCAGCTCAAGTGTAAAGTCCCACACATGCATTGATGGAGACATTTTCCCTTCAGACTTTTCCGTCATCTGGGCAAAGCAATTCCCCTCCAGGACAGTAGAGGGCGTAGCACTTTTCTGGGGTATCCTGCCACCATTACAGTCACGTATCCGGGCCAAGATAGTGTATTTACTACTGTGTTTACATTGTTTTAATTTATTTTAGAGACTTTTTAAACAAATTTGTCCCTCATCTCCTCCACCTCTTCATCGCCACCTCTAAACGTTTCCCATCTTATCCGTCCACGAATAAAATGCTTGCTGCGTATCTTTGTGCTCCTTCAGTCACGGATGAATAAATGTTCATATTTTCGGACTTTTTCTGCGAGGCGTTCTTCAATATTCTCCGTGTCTACCACTAGATATCTTTGTTTTTTGAGGGAGCAATGGCGGTGCTGTTGACGTATTTAAGCGGCGTCCTGACCAATCACAAGCTTGTAGTCTCCGTCACTTTTGATGGACAGTTAAAAAAGAGGACATGTCTCCCTCAGCCTCTGCGAGCCTGTCAGAGAGCCCTTGCGCTGACCCAAAATGGTGCTGCGTGTCCCTGTACCGACGCAGACAGAGAAGTATAAATTAGGCTTTAGAGTCCTATTTCTTTCTGACTATTAACCAAAAGTGCATGCAACTTAACAACTACACCTGTGAGTCGATCAGGAGTAGCCTACTATGACTTTGATAGTTTTCTGTTGTATGACATCAACACATTTAGCAACAAGCTGAGGGATTTCACCATAGAAACAATTTGGTCAAACAGCTGAGAAAATAGCACCCTGGTTGGAGTTCTGTAGTTCAGGTGGTCTCTAAACATTCAGAATTTAAACTTTACATGACTGAACTTGGATTTTCACATTTTTTATGTTTTTTTACACAATCATAATTTAGGTTTTATTTAGGTTTTTTTGGGGAGATTCCTCCTTTCCTTGACCCCAACTGACAGTTGATGAACTCACACACTCTAATCTTTGAACAGTTTTAAAATGTAAACATTTGGACAAACATTTTCTGTACCTTTGATATTTTTTACTGCACATAAAATGATGCTTCAAAACACATTTCTCATTATATCTCACCTTCATGTCTCATCGTCACATGACTTACACTTTTCTTATAAATACTCTCAGGGTGCAAGATTCTATTGAGGTTACTCACATTTTAGCTCAGAATGGTCTTTCCAAAACTGGAATTGAATATTTAATTTTTTCAACTCATTCCCAACATGAAACACACAATCACATGTGACCATGACAGCATTCTGCAGCCTAAAGGTTTTATACAGCAACTGTTTGAGTCCATATGTGTCACAGATTTGGCTGGAACTGAACTGAGCAGACAACAGCGTGAGTAGGTATGTGGCGTGATTGTTACGACCCACATGCGGATTGAACTGACGCTGGGTTTTGAACAGACACGCAGTTAATATAGGAGTGGAAACGACCGCGCGTGCGGTTCCAGAAATGAAAAGAGCTACTTACTCGTGGTTGGATGACTTCTGGCTTGAAGAGCCGGACGGCTCAATGATTGATAGGCTAGATGCTTAAAAGGCTCGGTAGTCTGATGGTTCTGGAAACACGAATCAATGACTGAGCCCCGATTAGTGATTCCCATATACTCCTGCGCAGATCATGTGGGGTGGTGCAGGGCGTGATGGGTTGAGGGGCATGATGGGTAATGAATCTGGATGTTGGACTGAGGGGAATGAAGGCTGGTTTCGTGAACCGAGGCAGGTTTGGGTCTGGAGTTGAGGAGGACTGGAGTCCTCAGAACTAAGAAGGAGGTAGAAGTGCCAGGATCGTGACAATATGCATGTCTGCCTTTCACTGGTTTTGTTGTGAGGGGGTAACAGGCATAGGTTTAGTTGCCATGGTGACCATAATAAGCCACCAGGAGCAGATATAACATTTCTTTTTGATGTTGGTTCTCCCTTACGCGTCGGGCACAGCTTAAATAACCAATCTTTAACATTTAGTTTTATATTTATTTCTTACAAAGAAAATGTTCAATGCTGTAGCTGCATTTGCACACTTTTCAAAATGTTATGTTTATATGCATTGCAAAGTTTTTTGTATAGAATGTAGTCTTAATCTTGTGCATGTGAGCCCAATCTATTTTATAATTTGGTCCTACTATTTTTTCTAAAATCACAACAATGGTGTATTATGTTGAAATGCACTGTTGCTTTCACATAATGAAGGTGGCTAAATTGCTCTACATTTTACCCACTCATATTTTCTGCTGGCTTATGTTTATAAGTGGCTCCAAAGGTAGGCTTTCTGTTGGAAAAGATAACCCACAAATGTCCTCCCACATGAGATTTTGGAGGGTTTGTGGTTTGTCTGTTTCCACTTTGTATTTTTCTATTTGTTCGTTTTCCTCTCATTTTTTTAAATGTCATTTCCATGTCTCTCACCATTTTGGTCGCACCTTGAGTTTTTGGTTTAAATATTAAAATTGCTTCAGAAAGATTAAGGTAAAAATTAGACCTGTCAAGTGATTATTACATATTGTATATATTTTGTAGACATTTGATCCAAATGAAAAAAATAAATAAATAAAAAATTAAAGGATTTGCCAAATCGGACAACCATTTCCCTTGCAGGGTGCACAGATGTCAGGTAATCTTTGTAGGACACAAGTGTGACTGAATAATTGCTGGACAGGCTTAGCAGAGCGTAACCTGGCTGCAGTTGAGGAATGCATGTCGAGGAATGATTAGATTACCCATAATAACCCATTATGGATCATTTTAGATCCGCCAAACTCTAATCTAACTGTTGGAACATGTTCAGTGGCTCAGAAGGTAAAATAAAGACGTTAAAGCTGATTCAGATATAAATTGGGAAGTAAATGAAAAGGGCTGATGCTTTGCTTTTCTCCATCCTAACAGAGCCGAAGCACAAACCTTCACAAATGTGATATTGTCAAACACATTGATTCAAAGATAATAGAGTCATTTCTTCTTCCTGTTTTCAAGAGGGAAGTATTAGCATTTAAATCATTTAGAGAAAGACAACAGTTTCATTTAAGAAAACAATTCTTTAACTTACCAATCACACTCGTGATTAGAGATAATGCAGGTGGAACAGGAGCATTTAAATCTGTTTGCACCTGACGAACAACAAACACAAATCTCCAGTTTAATCTCTTGAACACGCGCGTCGTACCGCGCCTTCGCTGCAATGACTGATGCTGATGACGGTGTCATTTTTCTGGAGGGGACAGTTTTATTTTTTACTACATACAGATGCTGGATGTTCATAAATGGGCTGACACACACCAGTGGGTTCAGAGACCCTATTTGTTATATTTCCTCTCAGAATTGGCACATCCCAGCTCCTGTACCTAATCTTTGTCAGTGCATAGCAGCCAGTTTGTCCTACAAGCCTTAACAGATGTGCATGAATGTAATGCTGAAGATAGTTCACTCTCCTCTTTACATTTAACTGGTGTAAAGAGTATGATTGCATACCACACAGCAATAATGTTGTGTTTGCATTCATTAAACAATTTCTTATCATGCAAAGCATACTGATGACATATCATAATATTCTTACTAAAGTCTGTCTTTAATTAATTATTGTGGCAGGCCACCAGGGCCACCAGGAAGAGGATGCGAACAGGATGTGATGTGTGAGTTGTATGTATGTATCTTGCGTGTTGTTCTGTAGTACTGATCAGTTGGAGTGATTAAAAGATGTGATCAGACCTACTCACGTGTCGTCCCTGACTTCCTCCACATTGGTGACCCTGTGAATGGACATGTCTGCTAATGATGAGCTAGCTGCCGCTGCTCCGGCACCGCTACCGGCCACTGGCATGCCGCCGGCCATGCAGTTCTCTTCGGCCATTGCCGTTAAGCTCCCGGATTTTTGGCAACATGAACCTCTGTCGTGGTTTGTTCACATCGAAGCGCAGTTTGCCCTGCGTGGGGTTTCTGCTGACGACACGAAGTACCACCACGTGGTTGCATCGCTGGACCCTTTGTCTACTCGAAGGGCGATGAGCATTCTCCGAAAATTCCCCGGCGCACGGAAAATACGATGCCCTGAAGCAGCTGTTGGTGAGACGCTACTCCCTCTCCGACGAGGAGCGGGCAGAACGTCTCCTTTCCCCTGCTGGTCTGGGGGATGGCACAGCGCTGGAGCTTATGGAAAGCATGTTGTCCCTGCTTGGTTCCGACGATGGTGGATTCCTCTTCCCGCATCTGTTCCTAAGACGACTCCCGGCTCCGGTGCGGGCCGGCCTCGCCAACTCTCCACTCCTGCGTCAGAAGGATTACCGCACGTTGGCGGAGGAAGCAGATAGAATCCTCGCTGCCACCAAGACCTTCACGATGCAGGCGGTGGTCCCGATGGCCCCCGAGATGGAACTCGACACACAGGTTGCCCCAGCGGGACCTGCCGAAGTACCGACAGTGGCCGCCATTACCGGCCGTGGACACCGGAGGACTGGCCTTTGTTTCTACCACCAGCGTTTCGGCGCCAAGGCCTGACGTTGCATTCCTCCTTGCAGTTTCTCACAGCAGGGAAACGGACCCGCCAACATGCGATAGCAGCTGCTGCTGTTGGCGACGGAAATAAGCTGCTATTCATCAAAGACTCACAATCAGGAAGGCAGTTCTTGGTGGACTCAGGCTCACAGCTAAGCCTGATTCCCCCTACGATGGCTGATACGCTGGCGGAAGGCTGCGGGCCTCTGTTAGCCGCAGCTAACGGCTCCCCCATCAAGACATTTGGTGAAAGATTGGTAACTGTGTGCCTCGACAAACGTGACTTTCAGTGAAACTTTATTGTAGCCACCAGCTCATTCCCTATTTTAGGTGCTGATTTTCTCTGTGCTCATGATCTTCTGGTTGATGTTGCTAAAAAACGTTTGGTTGATGCAGATTCTTTTGCTTCTATGACTTGTGTTACACGTGGTACGGGACCATTAATGCATGCAAACTTTCTAGCTACTGGAGATGTTTTTCAGCGTGTATTATCTGAATTCCCTACCCTGACTGTGCCCACTTTCTCTAACTCTGTCACCAAGCATGGGGTTGAACATTTCATCCCCCTGTGTTCGCACGTGCACGCCATTTAGACCCGGCAAAGCTAGCTGTGGCCCGCACAGAGTTTGCCAACATGGAGCGTTTAGGCATTGTGCGCAGGTCTAATAGCCCATGGGCCTCCCCGTTACACATGGCGCCCAAAGGCGAAGGACAATGGCGCCCGTGTGGGGATTTCCACCGCCTTAACAATGTAACGACTAATGACCGTTACCCCATCCCCCACAAGACTTTTCTGCCCACCTGGCTGGTACATCCATTTTCTCCAAGGTAGATTTAATACAGGGTTATCACCAGGTTCCGGTTTGCACAGAGGATGTCCCTAAAACTGCTGTCATTACACCATTTGGCCTTTTTGAGTTCCTGCGCATGCCCTTTGGGCTCAAAGGTGTAGCCCAAACCTTTCAATGGTTGATGGACTCTGTTCTACGCGACCTGACCTTTGTTTTCGTCTACCTGGACGACATACTGGTTTCCAGCTGCTCCATCGAACAGCATTTGGACCATTTACACCAGGTTTTCCTCCGTTTGACCGAACACGGCCTGATCGTTAACCCTGCTAAATGCCAATTTGGCTTAGCGGAGATTGACTTCCTGGGCCACCGCATTTCTGCCAACGGAGCTGTCCCGTTGCCAGAAAAAGTGCAAGCTGTGGAAAATGTTCCACAACCGCAGATGGTCAAAGCACTACAGGAATTTCTGGGGATGGTCAACTTCTACAACCGTTTCCTCCCTGGGGCGGCTGCACTTCTGCAACCGCTATAAAATGCCCTCAAGCAGAAGAAAACCAATGACTACGTGGAATGGACCCCTGACCGCGTGCAGGCTTTTGGAGAGGCCAAGGCTGCACTAGCAAATGCTGCCTTGTTGGTCCACCCCTCCATTTCTGCCCCACTAGCGTTGACAACCGATGCCTCAGATGTTGCAGTGGGAGCAGTGTTGGAACAACGGGTCGCTGGCATCTGGCAACCGCTCGCCTTTTTTAGCCGCTCACTACGCAACGCTGAACGTAAATACAGCGCGTTCGACAGGGAGTTGCTGGCCCTCTACCTGGCCACACGCCACTTCCGATTTATCATCGAAGGCCATTCATTCACCGCGTACGTGGATCACAAACCTTTGGTCTTCGCTATGTCCAAAACATCAGAGCCGTGGTCCGCACGTCAACAGCTGGTAGCTCCGGTTTTTGTTGGCATTGACTTTTCTGCCATGGCAGCTGACCAACGCGGTGACGCTGACATACAGACGCTCCAGACCACACCTACTGGGTTGAAGTTGAGTGAAAGCCAGATGCAGGAGGGCCAGCCCACCTTGATCTGCGACTTCTCTACAGGTCACCCTCGACCCTTGGTCCCGATTTCGTGGCAACGCCGCATTTTCGACTCCCTACACTCACTGTCACACCCGGGGGTCAAAGCCTCAGCCAAGCTAGTCGGATCCACATTTGTGTGGCCCGGTCTACGCAAGTCGGTTTGGGAATGGACCACGGCATGCATACGCGCGCTAAGGTCCACAAGCACACCAAAGCACCGTTGGAGCCTTTTCCCATTCCTGGCTGCCGTTTTGACCACGTACATGTCGACCTGGTGGGCCCCCTTCCTCCTTCTCAGGGTTTCACCCACCTCTTGACCATGATCGACCGGACAACGCGTTGGCCGGAGGTCATGCCCCTAACATCCACCACAACCCCGACAGTTGCCCAGGCTTTCCTGTCCACCTGGGTTGCCCGTTTTGGCCCACTGTCAGACATAACTTCAGACAGGGGCCCACAATTCACCTCCGAATTGTGGTCCGCCATGGCAGTCAGCCTGGGCGTCCAGGTCCATCGCTACATTACAGCCTACCACCCACGGGCTAACGGGTTGTGCGAGCGGTTCCACCGGTCTTTGAAGGCCGTGCTTTGCGCCGCCTTGTCGGTTGCCAATTGGGCCAACCGTTTACCAGGGGTTCTCCTTGGCCTCCGTTCGGGGGTTAGGGAAGACCTCGATGCCTCCCCGGCTAAACTGGTTTTTGGCCAACCAGTGCGTGTACCAGGAGAGTTATTACCCGAATCTCTTATTCTGCAATTTGGCCCGACTCGAAAGCCAGAGGACCCAGACGTGTTTTCGCCTCGAGCCCAAAGCCCGATGCACCATGGGTTACCCCACTCGTTTATCCCCCAGAGGCTGGAGACCTCTGAGTTCGTTTTCATTCGCCACGATGCTCACCGGCCACCCCTGCACCCCATTTATGATGGCCCTTTTAGAGTCCTAGAGCCGGGCCCAAATCATTTTCTTTTAGATCTGGGGGGGGGGGGGGCGCCGGGAAACTGTGTCCATTGATAGGCTTAAACTGGCACGTGTTACCTGACGAACCTGTGTTGACAGCTCAACCTCCCCGCAGAGGGTGACCTCCTGCCGCGACAGCGGTTCCAGTTTCCCCCTTAGAGGACACCCCACAGCTGTCAGCAAACCAGGTTCCCCTAAACCCAGCTCACCACTCAAGCCCTCAACAACAGTGCCACGCTTCTGCGCCTGTACCCGTTGGGCCCAGAGTGAGCCGTTCTGGCCGAATAATCAGACCTCGGCTCCGGGACTAGGGCATATCAGACTATTTCTGGGTGTTCTGGGGGGGCGTGTGTGGCAGGCCACCAGGGCCACCAGGAGGTTCCACTCACACCCAGAAAAGAGGATGCGAACAGGATGTGATGTGTGAGTTGTATGTATATATCTTGCGTGTTGTTCTGTAGTACTGATCAGTTGGAGTGATTAAAAGATGTGATCAGACCTACTCACGTGTCGTCCCTGACTTCCTCCACATTATTATTATTATTATTATTATTATTATTATTATTATTTGACTTATGTTTTTCAGGAGGATAATCTGCTTGAGATGTAGCAACTCGTTTACAAGCAGGTCCTCTGACAACACAACCAATAAAGAATAAGAATAAGATGGCAGAGTTAATTGATCACAATAGACTTAAAAAAATAAAATAAAACAAAGTAAAAAAAAAAGAGAAAAAAAAAAATATACATAACAAGGCAATAATAATATATTATATAATAATATCTGAAAATAATTTTACTGTTTCTATTTAATAGCCAAATAAATCTTACCTTTTTGGAGTCCTGCCGTGACACATTGGGAAGCAGAATAATATTCAAAACCAAAACGAATGGAAATATTCAAGATTAAGAAAGTTGCATTAATTTTACAAAACATTATGCAAGCCCACAGGGTGAAGCAAAAATATGCAGGAAATTAATGACTAAGATATTTAAGAAGAAGAAAAAGGAAATAACGACAGAGAGGGAAACTTTTCAGACTTGTGAGAAAACAGTAAATTAAAATTAAATGAACAATAATTCAAGGTTTTATTGAAAATTATATGTGGCATTGAAAGCATTCAGCTCTCATGAACTAATAGCCTGGCAGATGTTTTCTGTTAACATAACAGTGGGTTATTAAATCGGACTAAATCATTAACGTGGCACACATTCG
Source organism: Aphyosemion australe (assembly GCA_006937985.1). Lineage (NCBI taxonomy): Eukaryota > Metazoa > Chordata > Actinopteri > Cyprinodontiformes > Nothobranchiidae > Aphyosemion > Aphyosemion australe. The sequence goes on along the minus strand of SSNS01000273.1, from coordinate 632,309 downwards.
AACTCTTTTTTTATGCTGTAGTTTGCCTCAGAGTGACAGGAAAAACGGAGCGTTTAGCCCACATAAGTGTCTTACTGTAAAATGTTGTTTGTGATATTTTTATCACTCAGAGAGAATCTCAGAGACCAGAACCTGCTCATCATTGTGGTTCATGTTGGCACAAAGTGACAATTTACATGCTGGATCATGTGTAGCCCCCAAAGCTAGCTACCTGAATGCTGATAGACCGCTGTGGGACCGTGCTCTCACATCTCCAGCCTCCACATGTCCCAGCTGCTACATTCTGCTTTAAAATATGCAACAGTTTTAAATCCTCAGCTGTTATCAGCGTGACGGGCTGTGTTTCGGTGCATAGGGTGTGTTTGACTTTTCTTCTTCTTCTCCTGCAGAACGAGTAAGTGTCTCAGTTGGCCTCGCTGTGTTATCTCTGGCACCCTGCCAGTGTGATACAGTGCATCCACACTTGGCTGATTTCATCACATTAGAAGCCGAACCACTCGCGGTACGGTAAGGGAAATTAGCGGTTACGGTCAGTCGCTAAGGGTCTCACAGCAGACTTCACTTCCGTTAGCGATGTGTAACTTACACTTTTGAAAACTTCCTGTTGGCAGTACTTAACCTACTACAGTAAAACCAGGTTTTAAATAGTTTGGAGTTTGGTTTTACTCTAAGGTTAACATTTAGAGCTCGCTGCTGTTGCTAAAAGGCCACAGCACTTTTTCGTGATGACTAGTCTGGGATTATAAAAAAATATAAAGGCTTGTTCTAGAAACAGAACAGGATGAGACGTAGACTTGATCTGATCAAGAGTGGATAAGGTTTATACCTCAGAACAATGGGGAAATCTAAAATAATCCTTAAAATATACAAATATAAAAAAATATTGCAAAGGTTCCAATACATCCAGATTTCTGCAGCTTGGATCTTGATGATGAGGGTGGTCATACATGAGGATATAACCCTCATTCTGCGTTCACTTCACTGGCTTCCAGTCTCCAACAGGATTGAATAAAAAGTGTTTCTTCTCACAAACCAATGCATCATTGGAGCCCTCTGCCTTAAAGAACACCTCAAACCAAAACACGATACCCTTTCCCTTTACACAGCACTGTGCAAAGACCTAGTTAGGACATCCTATAGACGTGGTCTGGACTGACAGACTCAATATAGACAAGATCTGCATGTCCATGCGATGTTGACTGTTTGCAGGGAACCTTCTCCACATTCCCAGGTCTAGTGTCATCATGCTTTCTGTGCTGCTGCTCCAGACCTGTGGAATTCCCTTCCTGACACCCTGAAGGCTCCACAACCCACTGACTGTTTAAAAAAATAGCTTCTTAACACGTTTATTTAGCTAAACATTTGGTTCCTCCTTCTAGGATGAATTTTAAGGGTTGCTTTTACCATTTTTTATGGTTTTACAGGTAATCAAAATTTTAATTGCTTGCCATGTTAAATTCTGAATAGTTTTTTCTTTATCACCTGTAGTCTTTTGAGATTTTTGGACATAAATGGTGCTATAAATAATAATAATAAGAATAATAAGAATTCTTCTTCTTCTTCTTGTTATTATTATTATTTATTAAATGTCATTTTGAGGTCTGCACGATGACAGTTGCCTCACAACAGGAAGGTTGTAGGTTTTAGCTTTTCTGCAAGGAGGTAGCATGTTCTCCCCATGCTTGCACTGGTTTTCTCTGGGTACTCCAGTTTCCTCCTGCAGTCCAAAAATATGTGTGTTAGGTTACTGGCAATTCTAGAAAGTGAATAGGTATGAGTGAGTGTGTGAATGATGGATGAATGAATGAATGAATGAATGAATGAATGTCATTTCAATATGAAGCTATGTGTTTTTCCCCTACTGGCACCTGGAACTAATATGCTGATAACATAACCAGTGGGTAGAGGAAGTGATACGTTTCCACAGTGATTTTCAGACAGTGGTGCCTTTTTTAGCACATCACTTGTCAAAAACTCAACATGATTTTGCATTTCTGCCACCATAATTTAATTTGGAACAGATGGAAAACTACAGCCAAGGGTTAGCTACACCTTTACATTTATGAGCCCACACCTCTCTGCTGATTCAATAGACAGGTGACAATAAAACATCCTGGCTAGCAGAACTAGTTTAAGGTGTGAACTCCTACAACTTGTTGCTGCAGGTCTACATCCAACCTTTAGTGCAGAATCAATTTTAGGCAAAAACATGAAACCAGCATGAGAACCAAATCATGGTTGCTAAGACTAGCCCCTGTTAGGTGTAATAGTTCAAATTTATTGCATGAAACCAATAAAGGTACATTGCATCCTAATATTAATTTCAGGATATTCTATTTTATTTGATGTTTTTGTTGTTGTGCTGACACAATTATTAGCTGTATACAATTAACCATAATTATTGGCAATGTCACATGGCTGACACGTTGTCTTCTATCCATATGTGGGTATGTTGTGGTGGAAATCCTACAAATGCAAACTTTACTTGGGCTTCAAACAATCGGTTTGAAAATAATAGGATCTACTGAAATAAAAAAATTGCTCTTTTTTATATTTTTTTTATAAATATGCCTCCAGATGTTTTTGTGCACATCAGATTCTAAATGTTGGTTCTGTTACAAAAATCTCAACACTGAGGGTCATAGGTAATTATAATTGTTGTATGTATGAAATAAAATTACAGTAAAATGATTCTAATTAAATTCTGTAATTAGGTTTTTTAATGAAGTCTGAGCTGACAAAGAGCAAATAATGTGTGTAGCACCTCCTTAAGAGGCTCCAGGGGCAGCGCTGGTTGTTGGATGGAAAGCTCATTCAGAACCATACGCATAGGCAGAAAAAAATAATAAACATTTCATTAAAGACACCAAAGGAATGTGCAAAACTCCTCACATGAGCAGAATCATGTGGATTAAAATGTATTTATTTTAGATCATCATTAAAAAGTGTATAATTAGTGGAAAAATCAAAACAATTAATGACTTTGTGTCGATTTTTTCATGCTCACGTACAGGTAAAAACAATGAAACAGTTTCAGGTTGAATTAAAGGTGTGGAACACTTTTTAATTATTATTTCTGATTATAATCAGTCAATGAAAATAGTCTACACCTATCAGCTTCTGATAGAAAATAGACGGTGAAACTCTAGGACTAGAAAATCCTGACAGATCTACGTCACACTGTCACTTAACATTCATGGACTCACCCATCTTGACTCATGACAGGGAAGGCTGTTGTTGGTTTAGCGTCCAGGAAACAGCAGAGAACGTCTTGGCTAGTAGAAGCTAACTGTTAGCATTAGCAACTCCACCACACAGCAGATCTCCTTCAGGCTTGTGTTATTTGTGGAGATAAAACATCAACGTTGCAGAGCAAAGAGAGTCAGTGGTAGAGTTGTCCAAATATCAGGAAATAAGAGTCCAAAACCTGCTGTCTGAAGTTACTTTCTCCTCCAGGTGACTTGTACTTCCTGAAACAGGTGCATCTGAGATCCCCCCTACCCCCCACCCCAGAGTATGACTAAGGAATTCATTCCTACTAGAGACCATTAGTGTTGATTAACGAGTGTTTAACATCTTTAAGACATGCATGTGGACAACAGGTCATGGGTTGTTTTAACGCGGTTCTTGGATTCACGTCTGTGACTAGTGAATCTAACTGTTAGTGTTCTAGACTGAGACATTTAACCTCCAGGTATTTTCTGTTAACACTTTTTAATACTGCTATGTTGCAATAGATCCAGGTGTTCAGAAGTTATGGGAATGTGAAAAATCAGCAGTATTCTAGTAGGAAACTCTGTAATGACAGACCACAGCATCTAATAATTAACTGATTATTTTTAATGCTTGAATGAAAGAAATAAATTTGGCCCCTTTCAGTTCATTAGTAAGCAGAGATTAAGCAGATATTCATTCATTCATTCATTGTCCTAACTGTGGAATAAAGCTTAAAGGTGTTTTGGGGTTAAATATAAGTAGTTATGACTTGATAACACCAAATGGATCTAATCTGAAACCCCTATTTCAAAGTTTCTAAGACCTCTAGCTCTTTAACAGAATCAGTACTTCTCTAAAAAACCCGCTACATCAAACACTTAAAGGGTGAGTCACACCCTGGGTGGAGACTAACTTCACCCACACTTCCTGTTAGAAAAATGTGCCTAAAGGAGGCGTCACCTGGCAGACCGAGAGAGCGGCACTGAGGCAGTGATTGACAGCACCCCCCCACCCTGACCCACCTCACCTCCACGCTCTTGGAGTTTCTCAGTTGAAAAAATGAGTCGATAACAAGCGCATGCACACGAGCACACACACACACAGCAGACTCACCACTCAGGAGAAGGAGCAAATGGAGAATCTGCAGTAGGCTGGAGGGTTTTCTCTCCACCTCGATCACTTGCAGAAAGGGAGGAGGATGTTTTTTTTTAAGGAGAAGAGCGGCTCTGAGCTGTATCGTTTCATATCGGCAGGTGAGTGTCCGAGCCAGCTGGAGGTGTGGCCGATACTCAGCTGAAGTCCAGTGCAGTGCAGCCATGTAGTATGGTACAGACAACATCACCCTGCAGCTCTATAGCCATCAGCTGTGGCTGATTCTAAATCAGTGTGGAGCAGAGTTTTAACCTCAAGTTGGAGATATAATTACGGCTTTTCAATTTTACAAGTTTTACATTTTTTTTTAAAATAAGATGTTCTAAAATGCCAGTCTAATGACTACACATGTCTACAGCACTGTTAGACACTCATCTATACAGGTTATCAGCAAAGAAAAGTTGATTTAGGTGTTACTCGCTCTTTAACAAGTTCTCTGCCCTCTGATGGAGAATCTCAGTGCTGCAGACCAAGTGACCCTTTAATTTCTCTTCAACGTTGTATTTGTGAACAATTATATAATCAGACAAATAATTGTTATAACATTAGATAATAAATAGTTCACTTTTCTAATTACAGTTATCTGATTACTTTTTCATGCATCAGGCTTTAAACTGCACAGGAAATTCAAATATTCATATATTAAAATAGTTTTGGTCTGAATAATACTGAACTGATAATTGCTGCCTGGTATTTTGTGAGGTTTTAAATTGTCTTTGTCCTGACAGCTAAGGGTAGCTTCGTTCCAAAATACTCAGACCTTTTTTTCAGCATATTGAGGGAAATGATAAGAACAAAAACCTCCATTTCCCTTTTCTTGTTACACATTTTTCCATTGGACAGGATAGTCCCAGGACTGCATTTCATTGATACATCCAAGGTGCAAAATTTAATTGAACACAGTCACTCGCCTGCTGCACTGATCAAAGCAACAAATCAGATTTATCCTCCTGATCAAGCCTCTCCAGCTACACAGAACAACACGACACCAAATGAGACCGGGGATTTAAAAGCTGCCTCTTTAAGAGTCAGGCACACCGTGCAATAAAACAGGAATAAAAGAGCATCCTCTGAACCGCAGGGGCTTTCTTTACTATTTTAAACAGACTACTCTAGTTTACCTATTGCTGCTACTCACAATGTAATAGGTCTATATGCATACACCTGGATTTGAGTCATACTGATGAAAGCATGTATTTTTAATAAGCCAAACCAAAGCCATGATGCAGGCCACAACTTTACATAAAGACACGTGTGCTTGGTGAATAATTACATGAGTTGTCATTTAAAATAGTTGGGAAATATGACCTACAAAAGAGCCCATCTTTAAAATGTTTGAAATAAACAAGTCAACAAAGCTGATCTGTATTTTTATAACCCGGCTTGCTAAAAGTCAGAACAGACCAACATGAACTTCTGTGTTTAGTCTCCCAAGACAAACTTAAATGACCCTTTATTTAAGATGTTGATGGAATAATTAGCTTGTGGTTATGAATAGTTATTTTACTGTTGCACGTTCTTCTAGTTCTCTTTTAGTCCGTAACATTTTGAACTAAATATAGACGACTCCAGCAGATTTATTCACATCCTAAAATCCGAAAGAACATCAATTGTGCTCATAAGTGATTTTTTTTCCTCTTGCAAGTTTTCCCATAGAGATACAAACTACTAGAGAGCATGGATTTAAGTTCAAATATTCTCAGAAGGCAGGTTATGTGAGAACAGCAGACATTTTGTACTTCTGAAATGTTCTGAAGTCAGGAAGAAAATCCAAAGAGGCTGTGCTTTGAGATCTTCAACAAGACCAGTGGATTAAAACATCTTTTAACTGAATTCATGTTTCTATTGAGTCTGAGATGTCCTTTTTAAGCCTTCTTTTAATTTATTAGATTCATCTTTAATTGTGTAAAATATTAATTTAAAAATAGGGCAATTGTGCTGTAATTAGGAATAAAAACTAACATTGTTTCCAGAACCAGTGCTCTTGGTGCCATGCAGCCCAGTTGGATCTAACTCACCGTAACAATACGCTCGATGCAGTTAGATGCACGGATCTGCAGCTCCATGCATCTCCTTTATTCTGCCCTGCCATAAAAATGTTAAACCTCTTTGATCTTCTCTCCAGGGTCTGGTTGTCCTGAGGACAAGGTTATGTTTCAAAGGAGACTGCATGTATGCCATCTGTGCTCTAAACCAGCTACTCCCTTGATAATGTTCAGATTAAACAAGCAGTAACAGTTTTATTCCATCACTTTAATTGCCTTGTAAATTTTTGGAAGTTATTTTTTCCCCCAGATTTTATGTTTATGTTTTAGTCGATTTCCGCTTTTTAAGTAAAGGTCTTTGCAACCTTAACTAAAGGAAAACATGGCTAAAAAATCTGAAGGATTAATTTTGTTTTTATTTTTTTTTTCTATGTGGCTAGAATGAATTTGATCTCCCAACATGATTTCACACACAAACCGGCCATATGGGAAATCTTGCGAGATTAAACGTGACTTCCGAGTAAACAAGCTTGGTGGAGGAGGAGCATGCTGTGTGCGTCTGTCAACTCCCTTTCTGATTGGCTACATGTTACACTCAACAAACAGCACACTGGCCAAAGACAGTCCAACACATTTGATTTCCCTGATTTATGATTCGAGCGGTCCTGACGTCCTTCTGAGCAGACCAGACTTTAGAGTGAAGATCAATCAAGAGTTTAAATTTAAAATTTTTATTTCATACAGACACTCTGCTTGTTTTAACATCCAGATCAACATGTTTAAAATCAATTTAAAAATAATTGAAATTCACCAAGTAAATGCGGATTGCATGATATACCTACTTTTAACTGCACAAGGCTTGATTAAAGGTAAAACATGCCTTGAATATTTGCTCTGTTTTTAACTGTCCAGCATAAATATAGATATAGGACATGTGATGATCTTTAATTTCTGCATCAACGGTGCCTAACCTGCAAATCAGATTGCCACCAGCTCTGGCAGAACGACAAAAATCAAACAGGAAAGATGATATTCTTGAATATGGTCCTGTTACAGCCGCTGTGTTTGGGACACCTCTGCAGTTCCCTGATTCAGCACCACGGACAGCCCCCCCCCCCTGTGCAGATCAGCACCTGGGACAGCACCAGAGCAGAGGAGCTCTTTGCATCAGAGCTGCTTTCAATTACCTGATGAGCCTCACTTGGGTAGGAGAGAAGAGAACCAGCTAGGACACAGACCTGTACTGTAGACCGTCTTCTTCCCCTAGCTTGCTAACCTTGTAGTCTGTTGTGTTGTGTGCTGTAGAGAAGCTTAAGTTTTTCACTCCAGTGAGGGTTGGTTAGTTTGTGGAGACCTTTTGTGAAACGGGATAATTTGTTTATAGGCTGTCGTGGTCTAGTCTCCTCATCACCCCTTTTGTTTGTTCATGTTGGAATAGAGCTAAGGTTAAGCTAACTTGAGTTACAGTTTATGTTTAAATGTCACTTTAGTTAGTTTTTGCATCCCTTTAGCCTTTAGTTAATACCTTAGGGCAACTTATTTAGCCGCGCACCCCCTTCTATGTCCCGACTGTGTTGACGCATTTTAATGACCTTCCTCCGTGCAGTATTTTTTTGTTGCAGGATGCATCACTTTCACGGAGTAAAAGTTCGGCAGATGTGTTTGTTTACATTTTTTGTCGCTGCACGTCTGCACAGTGAGAGAGGTGAGGGGGGAGACGTGCTGCTGCACTCAGGGTCTCTGCGGGTGTCAGGATCTGCTCCACCCCCTCTGACTCTTGGTCTCGTTCTCCCCTCATTAGTTGCTTATTGGACTCACCTGCCCCTTATTTACCTGCCCATGTGTTCTTGATTACCCTTGTGTATTTATACCTCCCTGTTTTGCACTTGTGTTGTCGGATCATTGTAGTGTCTTCACCCTGTTACGTTGCTCCAGTTTGTGTCATCTTACCTGCCATTATTCATTAAAGCCGTTTCTGTACCTCATCTGCCGTCTTGTGCCTCCTGGTCCAGCTCCACCACACATGGGTTCACCACCATCTCCACCGCATTGTGACAGCGGGCTGCAGGAGCGACAGACAGGTGATCAGCAGGTTTAGTCGGCTCTGAAAGGTGTTCATCACGTTTTTTCTGGTTAGTCATACTTTAGAACGCCTCCGCAGCTCAACTGCATATTTTCCATTATTGCACGGTATGCCTAACCCTAATATACACATCTGTATTGTGTTGGGAAAAAAACACTGTAATTGTGTAATTACCGCCATTACATTTTTTACCCTGTGCATCCCCTAGCGGCAGCTTGCACGCACCACACTTTGGGAATCCCTGCCTTAGGGGGTTGAATTTCAGTTCTATTCATAGAGGCTTCCAGTGGTGTACGAGTGTTTAGTTGTTCTCATGTTTAGGTAAAAACATCTCATAGAAAGCCTGTTAGTTAACCATCCTGTTTTTGTTTTATGGCCTACCAATAAACCGTTTGTTGTATTCACCATCATACGCTCATCTTTATGTTACATCCTCCCTCATACTCCTACATGAGCCATCCTGGCGTGTAACAGGTCCACACATGCAAAACAGATCCACTGTTTGAAAATTCTGTCCTCAACTAAAAGTAGTGAAATGCTTCTCTTAGGCTGAAAGTGCATTGTTGCCTCAACGGAGGCTATGGATCCTGGTCTTGGTAATGGTAGGATAAAGTGAAAGATGGATTGGAGCACTTTTCTATATTGAGGGCGTTGGTCCGAAGAAGTCCAGTTGCCTTCATCTGAACCCTTTTGGATTATTGAGGGCATTGCACTGGTCTGCCTTGAAAACCTTTAATTGACTGTTCTGTCTGTGTTGTGTACATCACAGAGATTTAGACTGTAAATAAACAACATGATCCTGAATTCAAGAAGGGAAAGTTGTTTCATTCATAGGGTGCTTGGCTTTTCCCTGGAGATAAGATGTGGAGCTGTGTCATCCAAGGCTTTTTTACACCAACACGAGTCAGCAGAATTGGTTTGGGCATCACATTAGAATCCCCCCTGGAGGTTTTCTAGGCATGTCCCACTGGGAGAAGATCCTGGGGCAGAGCCAGACTCAATGCAAGTGATTATACATCTTCTCTGACCTGGGAATGCCCTGGATACCCTCAGGAGGAGCAGGAGAGCATCCCTGGGGAGAGGCATGCCTGGGCCCTCCTGGACCTGCTACCTTTGTGACCCGTCCTATAGAAACATCAGAAAGTAATTATATGTATGTCCACCTATCAAAACTAGCTATATTAGTTTATTTTTCCTGTCTTTGCATTGTAATGCAATATTTCATTTTTGAGAAATATGTCCAAATATCTCCATCTGTATTGGGATAAGACTTAGTAGATATGCACTGGGCCTAAACACCTTTGTCCAATCATAGCAGAGAAATAGACACTGAGAAGTAAGAATTCAGAGAGGAGTTTATGGCTGAGACAGGTCAGTAGAAGAGACACAACAACCAGCTGGAGACATGTACAGCAAAAGACATGATAAGGGCACCTGAGGACGTCTGATGACAGTTAAAAAACGTTGAGAGAAAAACAAAGAGATGAGTCTTTCAAAAAAATGGAGCAAAGAAAAATGATTTAAAAATAAAACAATTCAAAATGACTGGAATACAGAACATGAAAGTTCTAATCAGCATAGAAGAAGGAGCTGAGCAGCAAACAGCAATGCTCCTCATAAGAGGAGATATTTATAGATCAATACGTCAAAAACAAAACTTTCAGACCGTGACAACAAACAATGTGGAAATTATAGCTGGATTTATGCCAGCTGGCAGATCTGTTCTTTTCCTGTCCGTTTCTTTGTTGGGACAGAAAAAAACAGGAGTTCCAGAGGAGTTAATCTACTTTTGAGGAACCAGGATCAGTTTTATTTGTGATCGTTGATCAAAACCACTTTAATGAATGTGAGGCACTTTAAAGAAAAAATTAAAAGTGAAGGAAAATCGTGTCAGTTAAAAGAAAATAAAAGATTATTTTTATTTAGATAAATTGGTAAATCCATAACATCCATGGAAAATCTCTAATATATCGATGCACGTCAACGAGAATTTTAGGTGATTATCTTTGCATCCTGATAAGGTGCTTTGTAATCTATTGTATAAAAGTGCAAGTGGTCCTCAAAACAAAGCAAAAGTTCTTTTTCACACACATGATCTTCCATCTCTGTGTTTCTACAGCACACTTTTCTCAGGTGCCCCAACTGGTTTATGTTTCCTTGTGAGAACAGCTCCAGGAGGGAGTTCTCTCACTGTGAAGTGCATGTGTAAACAGTGACTGCAGAAGGGAAAAAATCTGTCATAAATATGAAACACAATTCATGACTGAAAATGGTTATACAAAGATGCAATGAATGCAAAAATCCCCCAAGAAATATTTTAAAAAGAGATACTTGCCGTGTTATTTTGAAGGTTTGAAAGGGTTTTTGTGTACACGATTTTAGATCTGTCAAATCAAAAACAGGTAGTATTTTCTAATCATAGTTAAGCTGCTGTTTAAGTCCTCACCAGGCTGCAGACCCTCACTCACGTGTTTACTGCCTGTAATGTTTTTAGAGGTCAAATTGAAATGAAAGCCTGGTTAAATGAAGGGCTCCTCTTTGTAGAATTTGTAACCAAAAAAATTCTGACAGCAGGGGAGAATCTCTAATGGGTTCTGTTGCACTTCATTTAGCATACTGTATCCGGTCCATTATGATCGTATATTTACAGTGGTGACCTCTGGGACAAAGACAGCGACAAGGTGAACAGCAGGGGGATGATGCTCCAGGTTTATTCAGCTTTTATCACTAACCCAGACCTTGGGAAGGTCCAGTGTTCTGGGTCACGTTTGTTCATCTTTAAAATAACCTGTTAGAAGGAGCTTTAGACACTTTCTGTACAAAACCTTCGCTCTTTGGACAGAAATAGAGTTTCAGCACATCAATTCAGCTTCATTTCTATTTGTTCATCTGTCTGAAACATACAGTATTTACTAAAACGGCTCAGTCTTTGGATTAATGCTCAGTGTTCTCCTTTTAGAATCCTGTCGTATCACAAACAAATCCTGACAGGCTGCCTTTTTGTTGCGTCTTTATTGTAGTCATGGGTTTATATGGTGGATTTGGTTTTTCAGACACTGCAGAACAGACGCTAAGCTCTGGATGAATACAGCAGACATTTTTGTAAACTGTGGTTTTAAATTTGATGCAAAGTTCATTCTCAGAAAAAGATGCGGGCTTTAGATGCATTAAGCACTGTGTTAATTTTTAATACAAACCCAGATAAAAAGGAAAGAAAAACAACTAAAATATTTTGCAATAACGTTTTTATCCAACAGTCAAATACTATGTTTTTTGCATGGCAATTTAAAAGATGATTGTAATGAATGTAAATCGGAAAAGGGTAGAATGCCTTCTTGAGGTCAGGGATGAGGTCCTGCCCCAAGTGGAGGAGTTTAAGTATTGCGGGGTCTTGTTCACAAGTGATGGAAAGATGGATCAGGAGATTGATAGACAGATTGGTGCTGCATCTGCAGTGATGCGGGCGTTGTACTGGTCTGTCATGGTGAAGAGAGAGCTGAAGGCAAAGCTCTCCATTTACCGGTCGATCTACGTTCCTACCCTCACCTATGGTCACGAGCTTTGGGTAGAGACCGAAAGAACGACATCGCGGATACAAGCGGCCGAAATGAGTTTTCTCTGCAGGGTGGCTGGGCTCTCCCTTAGTCATAGGGTGAGAAGCTCGGTCATCTGGGAGGGGCTTGGAGTAGACCTGCTGCTCCTCCACATCGAGAGGAACTAGTGTCCAAACGGGAAGAGACCTAAAGGAAGACATAGGACACGCTGGAGGGACCATGTTTCTTGGCTGGCCAGGGAATGCCTTGGGATTCCCCTGGAGAAGCTGACCCAAGTGACTGGGGAGAGGGAGGTCTGGGCCTCTCTGCTTAGGCTGCTGCCCCTGCCACCCGACTCCGGATAAGCAGAGGAAAATAGATGGATGGATTGTAATGAATGATTTTTTTCTTTTAAACCAAATAGAGAATAACTTACAGAATCACTTAATCTCAAGGGAGGATATGAAATCACATTGAAATGTGGAAGAATGGAAAGCTTTAGCAACTTGGCCACTTCATTAGAGTCCATCAGGTTTTTATGCAACATTAAGTCACCTGTTAAAAAACTGTTTATTGGGATCCACACAGTTCTATGCAATATTGATTTTGTGCATACTGATATTGCAAAAATCTATTGTGCAATCTCTATCTTAGATCAGTTGAAAAATAAGTGGATGGATGGATGGATGGGTGGATGGTGTTTTCCATCCATCCATCCATCCATCCATCCATCCATCCATCCATCCATCCATCCATCCATCCATCCATCCATCCATCCATCCATCCATCCATCCATCCATCCATCCATCCATAAATGTTTTGAATGAGACAACAAACAGGAAAAATGAGAGTAATTAAATAGTTTACATTTATGGTTTGGACAGTTTACTCATTCTATCAATCTACCTTAGGTTTTGTAGTGATTAAGTTGTTTTCGTCTTAACCATAATGCACCTGCAGCCACAGAGCAGAAAGTTACATTTTCTTTGCAGGAAAGACTTATCAACTCAATGACATGACCAGCAAACACTATGGAGCTCAGTCTGTGTGAATATTTATGGTCAAAATTAAAATAAATGGTCCATGACAAGGCTTCATCCTGCAAAGCTGATCTGTCATCTGCTGAACGAGGAAGTTGGAACCTGATTGATGACGAATATCGTCCTTCCTCAGAGGCATAAGGATGTCATTAAAGCCAAATGAGATGCAAATATAACAACAATAATGATAATAATTCAGATTTTTACTGTGTGTTTAAGTTTTGTTGTTCTTGATTTTATTATTTAATACTAACAGCCATAATTTAACAGTTTGCTTTTCACAAAACCAAAAATGAGAGTCCTCCAGCGGCATTGCTTCTTACTATTCTGCCAGATGTTGCATGCATGATGCATCATGAGTTTAAAGCTGTAAACATGTCTGACATAGTTGATAAAAATAACCTAAACTGACCAGCGAATAAATATCCTGCATTTAATGGGGCAGCCTATTTTCACTAGTGAAGACATTATAGAAGAAAGATGCAGATTTAATCCTTAATTACAACTGTTGGCCATGACAGTTGTTTACATTATCTACTAAATATGAATTAAAGTTTTGTATTCGTTCTCAATTTATTTGTTCCCCCAAATGCTCAAACAAATTCTCATTTTGTTAAACTAGACATGTTTTGTGAGCCAGCAGAGACTCTGTTTTCAGTCTTCTTGCTCTCAGCTCAACAAACAATCACCGCCTTGTGAATAATATCTCATAATTACAGGTTTAGAAAAGGCTTTTATGCGTCCGTGCTGTTTGCTCGTTCCCCGAACCACTCATCCTGTTTGCAAAGTAGACGAATCTAAAAATTACACTTTGTATTTTTTTCTTTTCTTTATGCCAAAATTTGCTACATCTCCTTTTTTTGTATTTATATGTTTCAGGTCAGCTTCTTATTTTCCTTTAAAGGTTTCCTTTTAAATGTCTGGATACAGTAAAGAAGCACAGTGCAGAGAAATGGACAAAAACAAAATCCCAGCAGCAGTTCTTGAGAGTCAGAGCAGGAAGTTGTCACCCGACCCTGTCAGCTGAGCAGCGGAGCGGACACACTCGGCACCAGAACATTAAAACCTTGCCTCTATAGCTCTAAATTAGAGATCAAAATTTAATATTTTGTAAAAAGAATAAAAATCTTAAAGAACATACATTCTTTGTTATTTTGTTGTAAGGGACATTGTTTCATATATTGTTTAATAAACATACAAATAAACACAATCATAAATTTGTTTGTGGCAATAAAAAAAGTAATTGAATCAAAGTTATCCACAGCATTTTTTCCACTGTAACTCTTTATCTGTATACTATGGACGTTTATATTTCTGAACAACTAGAAAAATGATGATTCTGTAGGTAAAAACATCCACAGGAAGCTTCTGTTATTAGTAGCATCAATTATTGCTTTAGTAAAACTGAACAATCTACTGGAAAATGTTGATTTCATTAATGCTGCTTTGCCATGATACATTTAATATCTACAAGACAGAAAGTGCCTGCTTGCTCACATAATCCAAGAAACCTTATAACACACTTGGTAGTAATATTGCCGCAACGCCGGACTTGTGAATGCACATTATGCCTTGGCGCAACAGAGGGAGGTGTCATGACCACGTGATGAATTAATGCCGCGCTCTGGCCGGGAACTATATTGAAAATGAAAGTAAACATGGGCATAAGTTTTGCCTTTTTCAACAGAATCAGGTGAGATGATAAACTGGAGCGATGCAGAGCTCCGGGAGCTTCTCTCTGTTAGAGCTGAGCTCAGATCATCTGACAGTTCATGGGGACTGTGGAGGACAGACACCTTTAGGAGCGGACTGTCAAAAAAACTTAAGGAGCGGGGCTTCTGTTATAAAAAGGACACGATTGCACCACATTACCGCCACGGTCTGAGCTCTTATAAATGATCGTATGCTATCAGATGCCGCCTCAGCGTTGCGGCAAATTGGCGGCCTTGTTTTCTAAAAGAGGCTTGTGAAACACAGTGTCAACCAGTTCAAAGTGGTGCACCGTTTGAATTGGTCCAAAGATAAAAAAATCAAACCAGACTTAGACCTGACATAAGAACGTTGCAGATGATCACCTGCTACTCTTCCTCACATGTTCTGGACGTGCCTGAATCTACAGAGGTATTGGTTAACCGCTTTGTTTGGAGTAGTCATGGTGGATGCTTCTTTGGACAAATGCCAACTGCATATGATCACCTTTAGTTGTTTGCGGGCTAAGAGACTTATTCTTTCCAGGTGGAAAGATTCACACCCACCAGCTTTTGGCCACTGGGTTGGGGAGACTGTGTCTCATGCACACCTGGAGAGAATCAGAAGTATTTTGGGGGCTCAATTAATGATTTCTATTCTGTGGTCGTGTTTGTATTGTTTTTTGATGGTGTTTCTGTTGAAAATTTTTCATAATTTTTTGTGATTGTGTCTTTTATTTCTTTTATGAGCTTGTATTTGTATTTTGATTAGGTGTTGCCTTGAAACTTGTTTATTTATTTATTTATTTATTTTTTAAGTTTGATCCAGTGTAGCCGGGAGGGTGGTGGGGGGTTATGATTTGTTTTATGTTATTCATTCAGTTCAAATGTATTGTTAACAATTATTGTTACAAACTAATTAAAATGACCTTGTTATTAAAAAAAAAACACCCAAACACACAAAATCCTATCTTTAGTAATCTATTCTAACCTAATCTGGTGTTGAATAAAACACTGTCTGAGTGAATTTAACGTACAAGTATTGGAATAAACTAGAGCTGTCAATCGATTACATTTTTTAATTGCGATTAATCGCATGAGTGTCCATAGTTAACTCACGATTAATCGCAATTTTTTTTTCTGATTCAAATGTCTCTTATTTCAACTATGGAGTAGACAAATATACTTTTTTAAGAAAACATGTTTATTATAACTGCACCAAACAAACATGATAAATACACTCCAGTATCCTCCTCAGAAAAAAAAAATTCAAAAGTGCATTTAGGCATTACCTCCCACACAATAACACCTTATATGGTTCCACCATAAGGAATCACAAAATTTACACATGTGGTACTAAAACAAGGACAAAGGGAGGAGTGTGATAAAGAACTAGGACTCTGCCTATTTAGCACATTTTAAATATATCTTATTTTTAACAAACATATAAGGCAACACTTCTGGTTTTTTTGTTTTGTTTTTTTGCTTTCTTAATACATTGAACAAAAATAATGCAACAGGGGCCAAACTCAAATCAGCTGATGTTGTTGAACTGTGGCACACACACACACACACACACACACACACACACACACACACACACACACAAAGTTATTCTGGTAAGCTATCAATTAATTTTCCCGGATTTTTTCCAGCGGTTAAAAGGGGAGCACATTTTTGTTTTTTCTTCTGTAGATTATTGAATTATATTGGGACAGAATGATGACGCTATCTCATCAGCTGAGACCTCAGCTGAGAGGTCCCGGTTGCAGCGCTTCGAACACAGGAATTAAATACTCAATAAAAGTAAACAAACGGTACCCTCCTCCTCCATGTCGCCACCGATTATGTTCAGTTGAACTTCTCCGGTTATCCGCCTCGTCGTAATCCAGAGAAAAATACCAAGCCGCAGGTCACTTTTTACACACTGCTTACACTCGCTTTCTGAGCGGTTACGTCATCGCTGGCTTTACACTCATACTGGAAGCCTGGTAGGCGTAGGTCCCCGCTCGATTTAAAAACTGTTTTTTTCTTAAAAATCCAGCCGTGGAAATCCTAAAAAGAAATTGACTGGAGGGTTTAATACATTTTTACACATGTGATTCAAAGGAAATTTGCCGCTGGCCAATAGCTTGTTCCTGCTTCTTATTTACGTCAGACTATGAAACGCGAGGAGGGCCAAAACAAAACTACGGAAGCCTGCGCGTTAATCGCGCGTTAAAAAAATTAATGCCGTCAAGGGGGCTTTGCATTAACGCATTAAAAACGCGCTAATTTTGACAGCCCTAAAATAAACATTTTTCTTTGTGAAAGATGAATCTTTTATAAACTAGGTTTGAAGGCTAATATGAAGCACACTACAGATGCTTCCTTAAACCCTTTCTGCGTGTGTTTGTGATGGAACATTTCAAAAGAACGAACCATTTATGCTAATAAATTACAATAATTTACTGTTATTGGTTAACAACCGCTGTTAATTTACATGCGAGTGATGGATGTTTGGCTGTGATTTACAGTTACTGTTGTAAATCTACTGTAAATTCACTGCCAGTCCCCTCGGTGTTGTATTTATAGCCCATATTGTCTGAGCTAACAGCTTGCAGAGAACCTTTCTTATTTATGTCCTTATTTTGCATCAAAGCCCGCCTCATCTTCAGTGTGAATTGTTTACATGAAACAGGACGTTTGTAAAATGTGTTTATTTTTAAGTCCGGAGCCATGACAAATAAAAAAATGCATTCAGAAGTCAAACATCTTCTCCAACCTAACTGATGCAAATGTAGTCATGTTTATACTTTTAAAGATAAAACGAGGACGAGGTGTGACTGCAGCTTTGCACATATTGCCTTCATTAATGATCCACTCTTCATTTCTGTAAACAAAATCTGCAGACAAATATTGAGTTATGTGACTCTCATGAGTTCTGATTGCACTCAGCTAGGTTCATATGGATCTTTACACAGCACGCTGGAGAGAGAAGAAAGTGGATCACATTGAGAAACCAGTTATTCCTCATTAGACATTTTAAAGCTTATCATAAACCCATGAAACAAAAACAGGCTTCTTTTTCTTTCCACCCACTTACAATGCAATGTTAGTTTTAAAATGCTAATTTATTCTATTGTTAAAAACACGAAGCGTCATTGACCAACAAACTAAGCTAATGAGGTACCCCTGCTCTGAAAAAAAAAAAAAAATACATATTAAAACACTAATAGGAACAGGAAAAAGCATTTGGGTCTTCATTGACAGCACAAGCTATTTACAATTATAACTACATTTTTCACTCCTGTCCAGATGAAATGTTTCATGCAAATGTGGAAGAAATGTTGCTGTAATTTGTTGATCATAAAAACCAACCAAACACAAGAAAAAAAAACATTTACAGATTATGTTCATGGAACCCACTCACAGCTCACACTGGCTGCTTCTCTGTTCCGTATCCCTCCTCTAGATTTCTGCACTGGCAGCTGCAAAAATGAGTCAATTCATTTTGAGCCGGTCAATACCGAGACAATTTTAGCCAGTGATGTATTCTCACTGGTGTAACTGAGCATTCCTCAATTGTCACGGCCCCCCCAGTTCAATAACTTTGAACGATTGTCCTGGACAAGGTCAGCCTTCAGTCACCGTGTCCCGGTGATCATCCCGGAGTCACAGGCAACTAAAAGGAGCGAAGGAACACAGGGATGTATGATCTGCTATAGCAAAAAACTTTATTTGGACAAAAAGAGCAGCTCTCTGCAGCACATGGGGTTATACAGAGTAAGCAGAAAAAAAATCTTCATGTGTGCATCAGCATTTGGTAAAAGTCACAACTAATGTCCAGATAGATTAATCTTCTATTCCCAAAAAAAAAAAAAAAGTTTCAGTGTCCGTTGGAAGCTCTGTTCGTGTGACCTGACAGGAAATTGTTTGCAGAGTTGCTAAAATAGAATGTGACTCTGCTCAGACTAACAGAAGGCCAAGTCATATTTGCTGTTCATGCTGCAGCCTGTTTTAATAAACATTCAGCTCTGTCTCCTTTTTGCTGGGAATGAAAAAGAGGATGCTGTCAAACTGTCAGGTATCTCAAACCAGGGTAAATCTAAGTGACTACAGCAAAACACTAAGCTAACTCCAGCCTGGTCATTTACTCCAGCTGCAGCTGCTGCTGTGAATGTTGCAGGTTACAATGGAGAAGACTGTGGAGCACAGCTCAGATAAAGAGTCATTACGAGTAGAGACCTCACAAATCTCAACCTTAGCTGTTGCGTGCAGCCGAGGAGCGTGTGCACATGATGCTTGTCAAGATAATGTTTCCACACAGGAGGCAAAACTTGTAGAGGGAAGATTTTATCATTTAGTGCTGGAAACAAATTCATTATCGAGCTGCATCCAATCATCAAGGATGGCAAACCTGCACCTGCTATGTGATCATTCACTCCATCTAACCCCATAACTATTATAAACCCACTTAGTCCTCTAATAGTGAGTTTCTTGATTGTTTAATGATAAAAAATAAAATCTAAATTATAGCACTAAAAGTAAGATAGTTAAAAAATAGCAAGATGAAAAGTGATGAAAAACCATCACTGTAAGCCTGATTTCTTATTCAATAACATATATAAAAAAATATTCCATCTCACCCTCCGCGGGTGGTTTCATCCTTCCAAGCTTGGGTCCTCTACCAGAGGCCTGGGAGCGTGAGGGTTCTGTGCAGTATAGCTGTTCCTAGAACTGCACTTTTCTGGACTGAGATGTCTGATGTTTTTCCTGCATCTGCTTTAGCCACTCCTCCAGTTTGGGGGTCACTGCCCCGATGACCACGGGCACCACCGATGTCTTCACTCTCCAGGCTTTCTCAAGTTCTTCTTTAAGCCATGGTACTTCTTTTTCTCGTGTTCCTTTTTCCTGATGTTGCCATCACTTGGCATTGCCATGTCAACCACAATGGATGTCCTCTGTTGTTTGTCCACCACCACAATGTCCGATTGGTTCGCCGTCACTATTTTGTCAGTCTGGATCTGAAAGTCCCACAGGATCTTGGCTCGCTCATTCCGGACCACCTTAGGGAGTGTTTCCCACTTTGACTTTGGGGTTTCCAGTCCATACTCTGCACAGATGTTCCTGTGCCAGCCATATTGTTCAGCCAAAAAAAAGTCGCCACCTGGATTTAACTAAGCAAATAGGTAGGAGCCTCTTATTGGATAATCACTGCATGGGCAATTATCTTTCAGCTGCAACAAGTTATTTAACCCCAACTGGTGCAATGAGTTGCTTCTCATTTCTTTAACAACCATGAGGAAAGACACATCTGGTGGTCGTGGAAAAGATGTTAGTCTGTTTGAGAAGGGTCACATCATTGGCATGCATCAAGCAGAGAAAACATCTAAGGAGATTGCAGAAACGACTAAAACTGGGTTCAGAACTGTCCAACGCATTATTAAAAACTGGTGTGATGAGTCCAGATGGACCCTGTTCCAGAGTGATGGGTGCATCAGGGTAAGAAGAGAGGCAGATGAAGTGATGCACCCATCATGCCTAGTGCCTACTGTACAAGCCTGTGGGGGCAGTGCTATGATCTGGGGTTGCTGCAGTTGGTCAGGTCTAGGTTCAGCAACAGGTTCTGTAAAATATTTTGGTTTATGTTATTAGCATGTAAAATAACATTTGAGTTTTATGTAAAGAAACCAGTTTTTTTGCCAGCCAATCTTGGTAACATAAGATTGGGTTTGAGTTTGCCCAATTCCTTAAAAAAAAAAAGAATATAATTTGCATGTTAAAGTCATTTAGCCAAAGTAGAGCAGACAAACTTGCTTGCTTAGTATGAGGATTGTACCAACACAATGACACTAGTCAGTGTCTTGATGCAATCTGCTGGGTCCCTTATATAGGAAACTTTTTTACTGATTGGCTTATGAACTGAACTGTATTGGAATGTTTACTTTGTGAAGTGCCTTGAGACGACTCTTGTCGTGATCTGGCGCTATATAAATAAACTGAATTGAATTGAATTGAATTGAAACAGGGCTAAAGCATGAAAGAATATCAAGAATAGGAGCAATTATGTATCCATTATCAGTAGGGTCTTTGAAACTCCAACAGTGAAACACAAAACACTCCTGTCAGTCCGCTGTGATTCAAACAAACATGAACTACCTACATTATTTTGGGAAATAAGTAAGAGCAACGCATGAACTGCTTAGTATGAAAAGACCATTTTCTTTCATTGACAGGAATTAAATCAATGGGATTTTCAAGCATGAATAGCACGCTAAGACACCAGCACAAAGCAAAACACTCAAGTTCACAGCAGTGGCTTGATGTGACTGGTCTGCAGCAGTAAATGTACTCACTGGTAACGATGGTGCCTTTTACTTTATTAGATAATTTCTTTGAGACTTGATTGCACATGGTGAATTTCTTCTCCAGAGTTATTAAATTTTCTTTGGAAATCAAACTGGAAAATGTGTTCAGCTGCCCTCAAACGATCTTTATCACTTTGCAACACAGCGATGACCACAGTAGCTCCGTTCCATGCTTTGAAATATCGATTGATGATTTTTAAATTAGTGTTTTGATTCCTTCAGCTTAGCTTATATCATGATGGTTGAATCACTGACAGCCTTTACACTGTAAACTAAAGAGAATCAACAAACAGCTGATCAGAAGTCTAACAAATTTGTTTTGCATCATAACATAAAAAGTCACACATGGGCTCAAAAATAAAAAAGTGCCAGAAAAAGGAACTGAAAAACAAGAAAAAACATGCTCATTCAAAAAGGTTTCTGTAAACTGGGAATGAACCTCGGTCTTGTGATAAGAATGACAGGCCTCCTATATTAAACTCAGCTGTTTGATTTATTTTTTTTTCTTTTGAGAAGACTTAAAAACAGGCTTTACAGCAGCCTGGGAAGACATCTAAAAATATTTAACACTCATGCTGAATTTGTCTGGAACAAAACAAGATTTACAGACATTTCATTTCATTAGTTAGGTAATGTAAAGGAAAATCAGGTGTTTGTAGATGCATTTTGGTACTTGAGACTCAGAATGTTTCATGGGGATGGGTTAGTTACTGCAAACAAAACAAAGCAGTGCTGCTTTTGCAACGGTAATTTGACTTTCCTTTGCCTTGCTTGTGTGAAGTGACTGTTATGACAGTCAGCTCAACCAGGTCAGAGGCAACTGATAGGTTGAATTATTTCTCTTGGTTGGGAGCGAGTGTGTTCCAAGCAGAGGAGTCTGGGTTTTTAGTGCCTTGTTGATGATGATAGGGCGGAGCCACATATAGATCAAGGCTTCATGTAATAAAAAGAGGGTGTTGCGCTGGTTTGCATTGCCTAATTTATACTTCTCCGTCAGCTCCCCGAGGCAGAGACACGCATGCATTGACGGAACCGTTTTGCTCTCGAACTTCTCCATCACCTGGAGAGTGCTGCAAAGCAATTCCTCGCCAGGACAACAGAGGGCGTATCGCTTTTCTAGGGTATCCTGTCATGTATCCGGTCCAAAATAGTGCATTACAGTTTATATTTGCAGTTTATATTGTGCTTTTTTGCATTTAAGAGACTTTTTAACACGGACAAACTTGTCCCTCATTCTCCTCCACCTCTTCATGCGCTCGTCACCTCTAAACCAGGTTTCCCGTCATTTCCGTCCACGAATAAAATGCTTGCTGCGCATCTTTATACTTCTCCAGTCACGGGTGAATAAACGTTCATATTTTTGGAGTTTTACCGCAACGTATTCTTCAAGCTGCTCTGTGTCTGCCGCTAGATATCTTTGGCTCTCTTTTTATGTTTTGAGGTGGCAATGGCGGAGCTGGTGACATATTTAAAGAAGCGGCGTTCTGGCCAATCACAAGCTTGCGCTCTCCGTCTTGTTGGATGGATGTTTAGAAAAGAGAGCTCGACTCCGTCCGCCCTTGCATGCCTGCTGCAGAGCTCTTGCAACGACGTATCATGGCAGTGCGTCCGTCTGTACTGACAAAAACGGAGAAGTATAAATTAGGCTAAGGGAGTGAAACCGAAAGATGAATGTCTATGGTCCATCCTCCATCAATATATTTTAATTTTGGAGCATGACCAAAGTAAAGAAATCTTGGGTTCAAGTGGCTGAAATGAGCATTCTGTGTAAAGTGGCTAAACTCAAGTAAGGTGA
>SSNS01000273.1:583702-605567 GCA_006937985.1 Aphyosemion australe | reverse complement strand
GGGGTTGCTGCAGTTGGTCAGGTCTAGGTTCAGCAACAGGTTCTGTAAAATATTTTGGTTTATGTTATTAGCATGTAAAATAACATTTGAGTTTTATGTAAAGAAACCAGTTTTTTTGCCAGCCAATCTTGGTAACATAAGATTGGGTTTGAGTTTGCCCAATTCCTTAAAAAAAAAAAGAATATAATTTGCATGTTAAAGTCATTTAGCCAAAGTAGAGCAGACAAACTTGCTTGCTTAGTATGAGGATTGTACCAACACAATGACACTAGTCAGTGTCTTGATGCAATCTGCTGGGTCCCTTATATAGGAAACTTTTTTACTGATTGGCTTATGAACTGAACTGTATTGGAATGTTTACTTTGTGAAGTGCCTTGAGACGACTCTTGTCGTGATCTGGCGCTATATAAATAAACTGAATTGAATTGAATTGAATTGAAACAGGGCTAAAGCATGAAAGAATATCAAGAATAGGAGCAATTATGTATCCATTATCAGTAGGGTCTTTGAAACTCCAACAGTGAAACACAAAACACTCCTGTCAGTCCGCTGTGATTCAAACAAACATGAACTACCTACATTATTTTGGGAAATAAGTAAGAGCAACGCATGAACTGCTTAGTATGAAAAGACCATTTTCTTTCATTGACAGGAATTAAATCAATGGGATTTTCAAGCATGAATAGCACGCTAAGACACCAGCACAAAGCAAAACACTCAAGTTCACAGCAGTGGCTTGATGTGACTGGTCTGCAGCAGTAAATGTACTCACTGGTAACGATGGTGCCTTTTACTTTATTAGATAATTTCTTTGAGACTTGATTGCACATGGTGAATTTCTTCTCCAGAGTTATTAAATTTTCTTTGGAAATCAAACTGGAAAATGTGTTCAGCTGCCCTCAAACGATCTTTATCACTTTGCAACACAGCGATGACCACAGTAGCTCCGTTCCATGCTTTGAAATATCGATTGATGATTTTTAAATTAGTGTTTTGATTCCTTCAGCTTAGCTTATATCATGATGGTTGAATCACTGACAGCCTTTACACTGTAAACTAAAGAGAATCAACAAACAGCTGATCAGAAGTCTAACAAATTTGTTTTGCATCATAACATAAAAAGTCACACATGGGCTCAAAAATAAAAAAGTGCCAGAAAAAGGAACTGAAAAACAAGAAAAAACATGCTCATTCAAAAAGGTTTCTGTAAACTGGGAATGAACCTCGGTCTTGTGATAAGAATGACAGGCCTCCTATATTAAACTCAGCTGTTTGATTTATTTTTTTTTCTTTTGAGAAGACTTAAAAACAGGCTTTACAGCAGCCTGGGAAGACATCTAAAAATATTTAACACTCATGCTGAATTTGTCTGGAACAAAACAAGATTTACAGACATTTCATTTCATTAGTTAGGTAATGTAAAGGAAAATCAGGTGTTTGTAGATGCATTTTGGTACTTGAGACTCAGAATGTTTCATGGGGATGGGTTAGTTACTGCAAACAAAACAAAGCAGTGCTGCTTTTGCAACGGTAATTTGACTTTCCTTTGCCTTGCTTGTGTGAAGTGACTGTTATGACAGTCAGCTCAACCAGGTCAGAGGCAACTGATAGGTTGAATTATTTCTCTTGGTTGGGAGCGAGTGTGTTCCAAGCAGAGGAGTCTGGGTTTTTAGTGCCTTGTTGATGATGATAGGGCGGAGCCACATATAGATCAAGGCTTCATGTAATAAAAAGAGGGTGTTGCGCTGGTTTGCATTGCCTAATTTATACTTCTCCGTCAGCTCCCCGAGGCAGAGACACGCATGCATTGACGGAACCGTTTTGCTCTCGAACTTCTCCATCACCTGGAGAGTGCTGCAAAGCAATTCCTCGCCAGGACAACAGAGGGCGTATCGCTTTTCTAGGGTATCCTGTCATGTATCCGGTCCAAAATAGTGCATTACAGTTTATATTTGCAGTTTATATTGTGCTTTTTTGCATTTAAGAGACTTTTTAACACGGACAAACTTGTCCCTCATTCTCCTCCACCTCTTCATGCGCTCGTCACCTCTAAACCAGGTTTCCCGTCATTTCCGTCCACGAATAAAATGCTTGCTGCGCATCTTTATACTTCTCCAGTCACGGGTGAATAAACGTTCATATTTTTGGAGTTTTACCGCAACGTATTCTTCAAGCTGCTCTGTGTCTGCCGCTAGATATCTTTGGCTCTCTTTTTATGTTTTGAGGTGGCAATGGCGGAGCTGGTGACATATTTAAAGAAGCGGCGTTCTGGCCAATCACAAGCTTGCGCTCTCCGTCTTGTTGGATGGATGTTTAGAAAAGAGAGCTCGACTCCGTCCGCCCTTGCATGCCTGCTGCAGAGCTCTTGCAACGACGTATCATGGCAGTGCGTCCGTCTGTACTGACAAAAACGGAGAAGTATAAATTAGGCTAAGGGAGTGAAACCGAAAGATGAATGTCTATGGTCCATCCTCCATCAATATATTTTAATTTTGGAGCATGACCAAAGTAAAGAAATCTTGGGTTCAAGTGGCTGAAATGAGCATTCTGTGTAAAGTGGCTAAACTCAAGTAAGGTGAAGAAGGGACTTGGAGCAAGATCCCTAATATATATATATATATATATATATATATATATATATATATATATATATCAGGGTTTCCCCCAGCGCTTTTTTAGCCTGGCGGGCCACCAGGCCCCCCCCCCCCCCCCCCCCGTCAGGCTAAGCGTCACTTATTTATTTATTTAAAAGTTTTTTTAATGCACCAAACTAACATTTAAAATGTTAAATTTAGCGCTGAAACAAATACTCAAATGTTTCGATTAAGAAAATTCCTCAAATCATTTTTATTTACTGATTCGAGGCATTGTTAAATGCATAGTGCAGCCGGACTCTAATTTACACAGACACATTTTACTGGAGCACAACGTTGGATATCACCGGTGATCACGACAGCATGGAGGACAATGGAGAAAACGATAAAGGCAAAGGTGGTCCAAAGTTTGGGACCATTTTAAACTCTGCCTGTCACCAATTTACACACGGAGGAGGGGTGGCATCAGCTGTGGCGTCCGGTGTCATGTGGATCAGAGCAGCGGAGTAAACAAGCTTCTGCCGGTTAGCCATCAGCTGATCGTGGCACACGGTGTGAGCAGCAGTGAAGATCGAGATGGAGCTAACATCAACCACTGGCTGTTTAGCAATCGGATAGCCAATGAGGTTTGGCTGGAGCCGGGGACACGCTGTGGAAATAAAGTAACTAATGCTAACATAGCTACCGGCTAGCGGACGACCGCTGAAGCGTGTTGGGAGAGACACGGCAGGCTGCGGTAAGAGAGGAGACTTTAATAGACGGAACTTTCTTGAACAAGGACTTTGGAACTGATACTTTGGGACCGGATTGGGAGCTTTATTATGAAGAAAAGAAATGATCAGCTTGAGGTGAGTCAGGAACAACACTTGGAGGCTGGTGTCTAGCTGTTGCGGCCGGGGTTCTCATCATATGCAGCTGCTGAGTGTTGGAAATCAATAAGACCTGACATATTTGATGTGTCTTTTGATTTCATTGTTTGTTATTCCAACTAACAAAGTGCAGCAACGGTGTAGCAGCTAGTCTCGTCTCTTCTTAGTTGCATTGTCAGATGCCATGCTTCCACGGCGCACTGCTGCCCTCTGCTGTTTCTTTCAGGTTACAGTCATAGTGCAAACGCATAACGTGGAGCTCACATGTCCCTAAATAGCTACCGTATTTCAAGATGGAGGATGACCATGGAGCGTCGACCACAATTTATGTATTAAAAATATAAAATTTGAAGCTGAGAGGAATATTTAGAATTGATGTTGGTGAGAAATATTAATGAAAAAGGACAAGTTTGTGCACTGAATGCACAGAATTTGGTAGTAAACAGGTAAAAATATTACACACTGGGGCTTTAAAGAGGAATATTCACCAAAATAGAAATATCAGTGGAAAAAAGTGAAAAATGCACAAACATAGATGAATTTATTAAAACACAAACTTGTTAATATTCTACTAAACACATTTCATCCTGAAGGAGCTTCTTTAGGCATAAAGAAAGATGAATAGTAGGAATTCCCAGTGAGTTTCAATAGATTTTTTTTTTATTATGACTTTACTTTTTCTTGGAAACAGGACGCAAGTGAATTTATTATCCTGTAATTACCCTGCTGTTAATCCTCTGGTATATTATTCATCACATGCCTCCTCCACGCAGTGTTGTGACAGGACAGGTAAATGAATGAGCGCTATAGATAGGATCAACTACAACGACTTTGCTCTCCCATCATTAATACTGAGTTTCTATCCACAAAGTAACCTTCCAACAAGGCTTCTGTTCAGTGACCGCTATCAGAGATGCACATGAAACCTTTGCTGTTTGGAACAACACACATAGACGTTGCTCCAGTCTTGATCTGTGATAAAAATCAATAGAAAAACAAGAATAATGAAGAAAATCCTGCTCACTCTATATTGGAAATTATTATATTCTAGTCCATCTCTGTGGGCACAGGTGGCACTTCATTCTTGGAAGTTTTTCATTTTGGGCCAGGAAAGCACCAACAGCTGGAAAATGTAATGTTTCCCTAAATGATGCTTCTCGCTTGATGGTGAACACGATGCTTGTTGACTGGTAATGTTTCAGGGGCTTGAAAGCGGGCCAACTCAGAGGGATTTGGGTGGATGTGGGGAAGTGACAGCACAGTGAATCACTCTGTAGGGATCAGTGCGCAAAAGGAGCTGCACACCTAAAGGCAAGCAGAGCTGGGACTTCAGCGCCGGCTGATCTACTAGAGATTCCTGCAGTGAACAAAGTACTCAGCACCACAGCAGGCCCCATGGTAATACTCCACATAGAGGTGGAAAATATGAGAAGAATTTAACATGTATAAGGCAAGATTTAAAAAATAATAATAAATGAACGATTGTAATGCTGGGAATTGTGCACAACAATTGTTTTATTCAGCATCTACACCACAAAACACACCATTTTGTAAACATTATGTTAGCATTTCTGTGTTCTATCCCTCCTGATTCCTTTCTGGTCCTCGTCACAAAAGTGCCAGGATGTGTTAATTCTCTGTAAGTCTTTTCAGCTGGTTGCTAATCACCTCTACGTGGTTAAGCATTAATTACACAATGCTTTTGCATATCTGCAAACACGTGGTGTTAAAGCAACATTCCACAACGTTTAC
Source organism: Aphyosemion australe (assembly GCA_006937985.1). Classification (NCBI taxonomy): domain Eukaryota; kingdom Metazoa; phylum Chordata; class Actinopteri; order Cyprinodontiformes; family Nothobranchiidae; genus Aphyosemion; species Aphyosemion australe. Next base: position 600,352 of record SSNS01000273.1, on the reverse strand, counting down.
ACCTTAAAATTATGCTTTTTTGTAAAGTTTTTGCGTCATAGTATTATCTATTATGTTCATTTTCATACCTGTGATAGTGTTGGGGGGTTTCAAGTCTGTTTACTGAGCTATACAGTTTTTCTGCATCGGGTAGCGACGGAAGTACTGACTGGGTGTCGTTTTACGGCAGAATATGGCAAGCCAAAGGGATAAAAAAGCGCGCGTTCTAAACACGCGTTATGTCTGCCAAAATGCGCGTCTTGAACGTGCGTTTTGACGCCAAAGGGGGAAAAAACTAACGTGTTCTTAAAGCAAGAATTATGTCCACCAAAACGCACGTCTTGAACGAGCGTTTCGGCGGACATAATGCAAGTTTAGACAGAGACCATATAACTGCAAAGTTGCGGAATGCTGCTTTAATAGGTGGAGTGTAAAAACATCTGGAACACCAAGGTTATTGTAAAGCAGCAGGTTGCACATTGGTGATGAATTCAACAGCCTGTGCAGTCAGCATGGTATGTTTACATTGAAATGTCCAAAGCTTCATACGGTACCTTTTCTAAACAGCAGACCTTACTATGGAAAAAATACTTATGCTGCAGGAACGGCAGTAAAAGAAGAGTTTACATGAAGAACTTTATTATTCAAGGTGAGGCTCACTGAGGAACTGTGCTTTTATAATTTTTAAAATATCGGTCACGCTGAGTTTCACATGCAGGCTGAATGTGAAAATAGTTTTCAAATTTCCTGAATAAGCTGCAGAAAGAAAATAGGCAGGGAAACGCTCAGCTCATAACAAGACACACACAACAGCTGTGAAATTTGCATTCATGGACTCACGCACCTCGGCTTGCGACCGCGGAAGGCTGTGTTGATTTCATTGCTAAAAAGATAGAAGAGCGTGTCTCAAGCCCTTTTTATAAAACAATGCCGCCAATTTGCCGCAAAGCCAAGGCGGCATCTGGAAGCCTAAGGTTGTTTATAAGAGCTCAGACCGTGGCGGTAATGTTGCGCAATCATGTCTGTTTTATAAAAGATTACGCGATGGCGGCATAAAGGGGATATGGGGGCGGTCTCTGCAGTGTCGCGTACTTCCATTTATCTTGGACATTACTTGCTTTTCATTACAATCAAAGCCGCACTCCTTAAGTTTTTTTTTCACAAGCAGCTACAGGTGTGTGTCATCCACCATCCCTGTGAACTGTCAGATGATTTGAGATGCAGATCTAACAGAGAGAAGCTCCCGGAGCACCGCATCGCTCCAGTTTATCATCTCAGCTGAGTCTGTTTACAAAACGAAACTTAAGCGCGTGTTTACTTTCATTTTCAATATAGTTCCCGGCCGGAGCTCGGCATTAATTCATCACGTGGTCATGACACCTTCCTCTTTTGCGCCAAGGCTTAATGTGCGTTTATAAGACCGGCGAAGCCGCAATATTACCACAATATTACTATCAAGCGTGGCGGCTCGAATGCCGCAAAATTCTTGCAACGTGATGCCGCCATGGCATAAGACACACGTTGCAGTAATATTACGCTGATTTGCTGGCACAGCGTGTCTTATAAAAAGGGCTTCAGTTAGCAGAAGCTAACATTAGCATTAGCAGCTCCACAACATGGCAGAACTCTGTCACACTAGTGTTATTAATGAAGATAAAACATCAACATTGCGTTTTTAACCCAAGTAAGAAGAGCAAATGGAGGCAGTGGAAGAGTTGCATTGCTGTTAGCCAGTCAGAGGATAACTACTGTAACCTTTACTTTCTGAAGCAGGAGTGCAAAAGCAAATATCTCACTTGAAACGACTCACAAATTCATTTAAATAACGACGGCATGACTCCTTTCAGTAAAACTGAAAAGGTCATTTTATTTTTTGCATGGTGGGGACTTCATTTACAGCACTTTTTAAGAAAACTATTCAAAGCAAAACCACATATGTCTCATTACCCCACTGTTGGCTACTTTTATTTGGTTCTTTTCATTATTGGTTCTTTAGATTTTCTACTGCAGCAACCACTTTCTTTCTCAGTACATCTGTGGCCACTGCAGCCATTGTCTTTGTTACTCATTTATCATATTCTAGTCTGATTTTTTCACACTTTTATATGAGCAACTTTCTTACATTCCTCTTTTTGTTTCAGCTTGCACAACTTGTCCAAACAGAGGGTTGATTTATGCACATTTTCTTTTTTCTGGATTTTCACGTCTCTGACCATTTGAACAAGGAGATTACATTTTTATGCTCAACTCTGATCTTTTCTTCAGTCAAAGCAATAATCAAATGTTGTACAATCTTATAAATATCTCTGAATTGCATATAAAGTGAGGTATTACACACCTGCTTTGAGATGAACATCTTTTGTGTGATGAAGCTCTTTTCTGAAGCAATTGCAAATTTAGAAAATAAAGCAACACATGTAATTAAATGTAATTTCCCATGTGTCTCAGTATAACATTCAAAATTGATAGTGCTATAGGCGATTCAGAGCTGTCCAAAGGAGTCCTCACCTGTACGTTTTTCCTTGAACCTGAATTCCCACTCGGGGTTTGATTCTGGCCCTGATCTTGTGCCTCGTCTAGCTGAGTTTCTGCAACACAGCAACATTTATATTTCAGCGGCTGAATATGAATTATGCACAATAAGCAGTGAGAAGGAATTTAATGATGCCTCGCTGGTACAGTCTGCCTGAACAAACGAAGAGTGATTCCCCCTGTCTTAGCTGCAGGGATGGAGGTGCTGATTTGAACAAATCTTTGACCTCATCCTTCTTGTTGCTCCAGGTTTGCAGTCAATGCACAGGTTCGGAGGGGAAGATGGGAATGAGGGTACCTTACCCTGTCAGAATATTGATCCCCCCTGACATCTAACGTAATGATTCTTTGTCAGTAAAGAAATGACTGGTCAAGCTGAATTTGGGTCGTATCACCAGCGACTTTTAATTAAGACTCCTCTGCCATCTCCATTCGACCTTGTCATCTGTAGCACGCCACAGCCACTGAGGGTTTATTTTATTTATATTTTGTCATTGAAACAGAACTGCTCCAGCAGTCGTTGTTGCTTTCTCCCACAAATGATGGGTTCTCTCAGCACAGCGTAACCTTGATTTCTTATAGATAACAACTCGAATTTGAAACAAAACATTTTGCAAATTCAACTGAACGCTTTTTTACAAAAGATAGTTTTTTGTGTTGTTCTGAGTTTTAAAAAGCTCCACGATTTGATTTCTAAGCCTCATAAACAACAGAGAGACTGCGTGGGCTTTGTTTTACAAACATTTGATTTAGGCTCCAGGACAAAATCTCATTTTCTGCATCACTGTGGATTTATCAAAGACACAAAAGGCATGTCAGTATGCAGAAACCTGTCTTATTTAATAACTTTATAGAAAAACAAACTAAAGGTGTTTTCTTAGCTGATTTTCATACATTATTTATTAATCATACATCAAAAATAACCCAGAGGAACTTGTAAATGTTTAAACTTTTCATTAGACAATTTTTTGTTCATGATGTTTCATATAACGTTTCTGCTTCTTTTTGTCTTTCATTAAATGGAAATTTCTCAATAAATAGTATGAATGACTGATTAACAGTTTGATATTTTTTCTTCACCTTCTCAGTTTTTAGATCAGGAGAGTCAGATAAGTAGTTATGCAAAATTAAAAAGAAATGACATTTAAGGATCTCATATGTGCACATCTGTCAAACGCAGAGGAGAATAATCCTCGTGCTTATTAAGATAACCAGCAGATCAGGTAGAACCAACTACAGTGAACTTAAAATTCATATTTAATGAGTGCCTAAAACTGAAGTCCCTTAAAGGGACACTGGGAAGTCTTGGCTTGCTTTAACACTCCCTAGTGTCCGTTTTAAACCACACTCGTAAAAATGAACAGTGCCCCCCACCCCCCCCTCGCTGTGCACCCGTGTTTCCAACCCAGCTGACCACACATTAAAGTTATGCTAACAAATGTGATGATTGTGAGATCTCCATTGCGTTGAACTGATCAGGTTGTTGATTGTGGCCTGTGGAATGGTGGTCCTCAACACCTCAACAGTAAACTGAACTGGTCCCACAACACAGATGCTCTGTATAAGAAGGGACAAAGCTGCCTCCACCTCATGAGGTCCTTTGGAGTTAATTCCCACATGTTAAACTCTTTTTACCATTCTGTTGTTGGCTCTGTTATTCATTCTGCTGTGGTCTGTCGGGGTGCAGGTGTGGCAAGGTGGAGAAACGAGGGCCCAGGCGGGATTCGATCCCCAGACCCCCAGGCGAGAGTCATGTGCGCTAACCAGTCAGCCAAAGGGATATCCCCGTGGCCATGCAGCCAGGGTGCATGATCAATCAGGATACAGTGACAGGATGCTCACACTGTCACACAGGCAGCTCTGACCGAGGCAGGAAGAGACTGAACAAGCTAGTTAACAAAGCTAGCTCAGTTCTGGTCTGCCCACTGGATTCTGTTGAGGACGTGTGTGACAGGAGGATGCTGGGGAAGCTGACCTCCATCTTGGAAAACCCCTCCCACCCACTGTATTGCACTGTGGAGGCCATGGACAGCTCCTTTAGCTACTGAGACGTCCAAGATGTAAAACAGAACGCTACCGTAGGTCATTCATTCCCACTGCAGTAAGAGTAGAACTCCACAGTTTAACTGTTACTGGCATTATCCTGTTGCACGCTAACATCAGTGCTATATTCAGTATGAACTCAATACTTGATGTACATTAGTATGTCTGTGTTCCTTATGCTGCGTATTCTTGGAAACCCAATTTTCTATTTTTATTTGTTGTTTTTCGTGGTTTGAAGGTTACAATAATAGCTTACTGTCTTTGTGTGTTTACCTGTACTGTTATTTTTCTTCTTTCTTTTCTCCAAGTGTATGTGCTGCTGAAATGAGTGAATTTCCCCACTGTGGGATTAATAAAGTCTATTCTATTCTATTCTATTCTATTCTATTCTATTCTATTCTATGAGTGGCTAGCCGACAGGACCATGGCCAGTAGCGCCAGCTGTGTGGCAGAATTGCTCGGCGGCAGCCGGGGCCAGCGTGGTGCGTTGGCGATTCGATGGTGTGTGAGGATTCAAGGACCGAGATGAGAAAGCATCCATGACTGAGCATTAGCCAAGTAAGGAAAGAGCTTAGGCTATGTAGATCTTAGGGTGAGTGTATGATCGATGATGGAACGGGATGTGATCACTTCTGCCTGACAAACATATTTAGACATAATTACAAACCTGGGAAAGCTAAAACATGCACAAACAAAACATATTAAAGTTGTACTTACAAGTGCATAGGATTATCATTAGGTCTGCATCCAATCTGAATCCTTATTTGTCTCAGAGATCTTTTATTTGTTTTAGCTTCATCAGATAAATGTTTTCTTTGTCTCTTCTGAGGCTCCACCATGATAAACACGTTACAATAAATGCTAACCAGGTATAGCTCGTCTGTTCTGAGGTGTGAACATGGATTGCTGTAAAGCTTGACTTTTCAGGAAAGATACTCTGAAATTGAAAGTGTGGTATCCTGGCAGTGGAGGCTGAGTGACTTTAACCCTGTAAAGGGACATTTTAACACATACTGGCTCAAGAAAATGATTTAAAAATAAGAAAAACTTGCTTACTTTCCCTTTAAACCTATTTTTTTTGTACCAGGCCGTAAACATGTTTATTTCTGCTGAGAAGTTGTCATTTTTAACATGGGACTCAATGGGAACTTGCTCCTTTCTGGATCCAGCTCCTAATGGATGAAGGCGGAACAGCAAATGTTGTCACTTCCGTGTCACTCTTCAATTTTGTCAGGCAGAGGTTCCCCCTTGTTAATGACCCAGTGCAAGATGGATTATTCTAAAATTCATAAACAGCATATGTTTGATTCTGATTGGATAATTGCTTTGAGCTTAAAAAGACATTTTTAACGATCATAAAGAGTAACTGGACACATAAATAGGTTGTTAATAAAGTAGATCCAAGCCAGTAGCTATGACATGCAGACCTTCGGATGATTTTCACAGTTGCTGCTACAAAAATATACAAAAATTCCTTCTGTAGGTGGAGAACTTGACTGTAATCCAAACCCAACTCTTTAAAATTAGAAGCTTCGTCCTGTGAGTCAGTACCACCAAAACAGAAAGGTGGAAACCTGAGTGTTGTTTTGGTAGCGGAGGTGTTGTCCTGTGGAGCCAGCTGCTAATTCATTTTTTAATGTAATTTATTATCCTTTTATCTGTGATTTAAAACACGCTGACATGACATTAAACATATAAACATATATTTTGTTTGAGCCTAAGACAGGCAGAGACATCAAGGTGTTTTGTTTCAAAAATGGGTCAGAAAATAAAGCCCATTTGAAAGCGGAATGGTGAGTCTTTTTCCACTTTTTCAGAAGATGTAATGGTTTTCAAAATGTTTTAGTCTCTGCCTGGCCTCAGGCTTCCATTTGAGTCAAGTCACAACACTGCAAATGCCTTTGGACATTCACACACAGAAGTGGGCTATATTCAGTTCTAGGCAGGCTGTTTTTCTCTAAATGAATTTCATTTCATTTTAAGGTTGTTTTCTCCTGCTGCAGATCTCGTTTGCATATCACAACAGAGAGAGTTTATGCTCAGAATGTGGCTTTATATTTGGTCATTAGCTAAACCTGTTTCTATATCAGCGATTCTTAAGGTTCCATAGTTCAACAACAAAAAAATGTTCATTTTTTTCAGTGTCTGTAAACTATGGATCACTTCAGCTCCACTTTTCTCTTATGGGATGCAGTTATTTTGTTTCTTCAAATCTTCCTGTCTGTTTGTTATTTCTGCTGTTTGCTTCTGCCGCCGCGTTCCCATTCAATTAAATGATAAGCCTTTTTTCACTGTTCAAAGTCGCCATTCAAACACGTTTCAGGTATTTAAGTTATTCTTCAATTCACCATCTTGATGTTTTTTTTCTTTTCAAAAATGTTAAACCTCCAAACTTTCTGTTTTTCTTTTACCTGCACAAGGCTTTCTACTGGTTCAGTCCTCCTGGGGAGAAGTCAAATCAATATGTTTGCAGAATCTCTGCACATCTCTGGGAAGCTTCTTTCTCTTTGATTATGAACACAGACTTTTGTGAATGGCTGCTGATGGAAAAACATGGAAAAGAACACAAATTGGCACTTCCTTCCAAACAGGAAACCACTTTATTTGTCTAATGTGTTAATATATCAGGTTTCTGTATAACAGCACAGGCAGCAGGAAGAGAAAACCTGCTTGCTGTTTGTATAATCCCAGGAACGCTCATTAAACCAAATCTGTTTAAGCCTTTGTTCCCAACTGGACTTACATAAGAATCACACAATGCAGAATTTTATCCTGATGCTAAATCTTAAAAATCTCCATATTTATAATCCATTTTTTCTACACAAGCATGTTTTTCAGGGACCTACATCACTAATTGTCTCTCAGAATTTAATGATATTGCATGTTTTATGTTTTCCTGCACTAACCACTTTTCTTTTTGCTTCAACACTGTCTGCAGTGTTTTGCTCTGGAGCTGGATTGCTTGAGGCTAAAGCCTGACATGCCTTTGACTCCTGCATCATTTATGCACTGTCAGCATTGGCATGCAGTGGTTGCAACACAGTCTATTGAAAAAAACCTATCGACATGATCCTTCACACACTAAAAGATCAAATCCAAGCGGCTGTTTTCTTTGTGTTGTTCTAAAACAAGTGCATTGGTTTTACTGATAGCGATTATATGTCTTTTTGATTTTGCTTACAAATTTAATTCTTAAAGCAAAAGACCAGAATAAATGGAATGGATTACAAAAAAATAAAAAGTGTGAAGTATGAACTTATAGAAGATGTAACAAGCCCTAAGGTGGGGGAATAAATTGAATCTTAGATCAAAACTGCAACCATCTGCTGTGAGAAATGGTGCATTTCAGCTTCTGCTCTTCTCAGTACCTCAAATCATGATTCAGGGCTTATTTGCATTCAAAACCAGGATGCTTCCTTCCACCTTAAGACTTATATCTGCCATTTATTGGGTCAAGTGTACTCCTTCAAACGTTATCTCTGGGCTAAAGGGAGGGAGTCCAGCATCATGGTGCAGTGGGGGTTGTCATTAGGTAACAATTAGCAGGAAAACATATAATTTAACATATAATTGAAATCATCATCGTGATTAGATTTAACGAGCAATAAAATGAACAGGCACAGCTGTGGCTTTGTGCAGTTGTGACCACAGTTTGATTTAAGACCAAAGAAACAATATTGACACATCTTTCATTTATATTTTATACACCATCCCTCTGCAAAAGCTTTATTTTTGTTCTCATGCATTCACTGCAGCTCCTTTTCCAACTCCCTCTCTCTCTGCTTTATATTTTTTGATGTTATCACTTCTTTTCCTCTAGTTTATTTTATTATTTTAGAAAAGAGAAAACTCACAAAATGAACGCATACACTTTTAATCCATTTTTCTTCCCTCAGAAAATATTTTCATTACTGGAAGACAATTGATCTGCAACTCCCTAAAATCTAGACGTTTTTGCAATAAAGCAGCAAAATTGCTTGTATTTTTTAGCCGTGAAGAGAAGTTTCTCCAAACTCAAACACTATTACTGGATCCCTAAATCTATTTATCTTCAAAGCCAAACATGAAGTAAATAGATATTTTTTCTTGTTCCTTTTGCATAACTGAGAACGTTAGTTGGGATCAGGTTAATCAGCGGAGCAGCACTTATCCTCAGTCAAAGCCCCGTTATAACTAACAGTCTTATTAATCATCTCAGGCACCTTTTTCAGGTCAAACCTAATCTGACGGGCTAATTTTAAGGAAAGGGTTCACTGTTGCTAAATACAGGTTTGATTAACTAGGTTTTGGGTTCGAGGTCTGTTAGCCATGTATTGATTAAGAGCACATTTTAAAGGTGCAAATAAGCTGCAGGTAAATGTATGTTGAAAAATAGCGTCTATAATGAGTCTGTGTATCGATGTACTAATTAGCCACATACTTTGTTTTCCTTACAACAGCTGCAGCTGCTAACTGAGGAGAATGGCTGAGTGGAGACAAGGTTTACTGTTGGACTGCAAACATCTCTAGACTCTATGTGGTATTAGTTTTTACATGACAGAGGCATTCCAGCCACTGGCTACAGATGCAACCTGTTTTAATTAAGTAGGTGAAAGAATCAACCACTCCACCTAAAGAAATTAACAATAAATAATCTTAGTTTGTAGATAAATTATCCATTCAGTCCTGATAACATACAAAGTTGAACATTTTCAGACTTTACAGTGTGCAGATTTACAGGCAGTTTCATATATTTTTTAAGGTTTTATATGTGCATATACACTCACCGGCCACTTTATTGGGTACACTTTGCTAGTACCGGGTTGGACCCCCTTTTGCCTTCAGAACTGCCTTAATCCTTCGTGGCATAGATTCAACAAGGTACTGGAAACATTCCTCAGAGAATTTGGTCCATATTGACATGATAGCATCACGCTGTTGCTGCAGATTTGTCGGCTGCACATCCATGATGCGAATCTCCTGTTCAACCACATCCCAAAGGTGCTCTATTGGATTGAGGTCTGGTGACTGTGGAGGGCATTTGAGTCCAGTGAACTCATTGTCATGTTCAAGAAACCAGTCTGAGATGATTCCAGCTTTATGACATGGAGCATTATCCTGCTGGAAGTAGCCATCAGAAGATTAAGACTAAAGATTAAAGCCATCAGTTGTCACACACCAGTGGTGAAAATTGTCCTCCGCATTTGACCCATCCCCGTGGGGAGCGGTGAGCTGCAGACATGGCCACGCTCGGGAGCTATTTGGTGGTTTAACCCCCCAATCCAACCCCTTAGTGCTGAGTGTCAAGCGAGGAGGTTTTGGGTCCCATTTTTTTCAAAGTCTTTGGTATGACCCGACCGGGATTCGAACCCCGATCTCCCAGTCCCAGGGCGGACACTCTACCACTAGGCCACCGGAGATGGGTACACTATGGTCATAAATGGATGGACATGGTCAGCAACAATACTCAGGTAGGCTGTGGTGTTGCAATGATAATCAAATAGTACTAAGGGGCCCAAAGTGTGCCAAGAAAATGTCCCCCACACCAGTACACCACCACCACCAGCCTGAGGCAGGATGGATCCATGCTTTCACGTTGTTGATGCCAAATTCTGACCCTACCATCTGAATGTCGCAGCAGAAATCGAGACTCATCAGACCAGGCAACATTTTTCTAATCTTCTATTGTCCAATTTAGGTGAGCCTGTGTGAATTGTAGCCTCAGTTTCCTGTTCTTAGCTGACAGGAGTGGCACCCGGTGAGGTCTTCTGCTGCTGTAGCCCATCTGCCTCAAGGTTCCACGTGTTGTGTGTTCAGAGATGCTCTTCTGCATACCTTGGTTGTAACGAGTGGTTATTTGAGTTACTGTTGCCTTTCTATCAGCTCCAACCAGTCTGGCCATTCTCCTCTGACCTCTGGCATCAACAAGGCATTTTCTCCCACAGAACTGCCGCTCACTGGATGTTTTCCCTTTTTGGGACCATTCTCTGTAAACCCTAGAGATGGTTGTGCGTGACAATCCCAGAAGATCAGCAGTTTCTGAAATACTCAGACCAGCCCGTCTGGCACCAACAACCATGCCACGTTCAAAGTCACTTAAATCACCTTTCTTCCCCGTTCTGAAGCTCGGTTTGAACTGCAGCGGATCGTCTTGACCATGTCAACATGCCTAAATGCATTGAGTTGCCACCATGTAATTGGCTGATTAGTAATTTGTGTCAACGAGCAGTTGGACAGGTGTATCCAATAAAGTGGCCAGTGAGTGTAGTTTACATGTGACTTTTAATTGTTTTACCTCTTTTAACATGACTCCCAGAGTGTGTGAAGGGAAAATAGTGCCTGTGCTGTGTAACCTATTTGAACTAGAAGAATGAAAAAGCAAAAACCTTGTAGGAAAGTAAAGTAAAATAAGTGAATTTTCACATGAAGGAAAAAAAACATTATTTTTTCCTAATTATTATTATTTTAGCAAATATAACCAAACAGAAAGAAATTGTGCTTTTATCTCAGATTGAATAATTTTGTTAATAATAAAACAATATTTTGGGCTAAAAATTTTATTAAAAAAATAACTAATTAAAAAAATGAAGCTACTAAATAAAAAAATTCCACCAAAACAACATCATCAGACTGAGATATGATCCTCACTAATTAGATTTGAAAAATGTTAAATGTTGTTTTTCACAACAGGGTTAACAACTTTTTAGATGTTAAATGTTATTTTTTTCTATTTTTTTTCATTTTTCAAGAATTACATCACTCCATTTTATCAAATGAAAAACTGTTTTCTAAATATTTCAGTAGTTCAAGTAAAAGATTTTATGTTGTTATGTCATTTTTTTATTTCATTGTTGAATCAGTGTTTTCTAAATGTAATAAAAGTAAATCTAATGTATTTAATGCCATTAACTGATAAATTCTGACATTTGCTTTGACACCATTTACCATATTGAATGTAAAATAGATATAAAATGTAGGTTAATTCATATTTTCTGTGGGAAATGAGGTTATATGATTATACTCAATGAGATATGGTGACCAGGTGCTTGATGGTAAGTCCCTGGCTGCAGAGTTATGAATATTCAGAGCATGATAATTGTCCTCAAAATACATGCCTGACTAAACAAAGCAGCACAAACGATTCCCCTTGTCACTTTTGGGACAGAACTTCTCCATGTGAGATGAGCAATTAGGGGCTCCGGTGGCTGAAGCATCCTGGGATCAATAAATCAATCATTTGAGTGTACGAAGTCAGCTGGACATCAAGAAGGACCTCCGCCGTCAGGATCCTAATAATTGTTTTGTTTATGCAGCTCTAATCACACCATACCACACCTCTCCCACGGAGAATTAATGATTACTGGCAAAAGGTTAATATCCACTCAGCTGAAAATGAATCAACAGTGAATTAATGAGATCATTACCTGCATGGATTGATAACGAAATTAGTCGTGTTTCAAAGCAGGACTGTCGGGGATGTGAATGTATTGATTTGAAAAATAATGCATCTGTTGGTGGTGCCCTTGACCGGACGGGCTGCATCGAGCCGTCCAAGATGTTGGAGGTTAAAAAAAAAAGTTACGAGAATAAAAAAAGCACTAGGATGTTTTAAAAACCACATTTATAAAGCATGTTGCTGTGGTTTAAAGGAACTTTTTTGACCAATCTCAAGTGTGTTCAAGAGAAAAAGTGGTAAAATAAAACTTAAAATCATTCACATTAGCTTTCTGAACAGCCTAGGTTTGGAGAAATGGTGTTTTTATCATACAGCACAAGATGAGTTAATGGCCAGACTGAAGCAGCCAAACCCAGAGTGATATGCTGTGAACACAAAAGGGAGGCCCAGATTCTTACAGGATGTTTCTGCTGATATTTATGCTAATTTGTGATCTCAGGGTTTTGAGGCAGTCTGGTCAGTTTTCAGTTTTAATAGATGCAAATAAAACGAATGATTCAACAGCCACGGTGGCTTCATCAGAGATACATATGAACACCTGGACAAGGTAATTATGTACAGGTGAGCATCACTCATTGACAACTTGACATGGGAAGTCTTGAGTTTATTGGTTAAGCCACTCAAATGGGAGGGGCCAATCCAGGCCGTCCTGATGACCCATCAGTGTCCGAGCCATCAGACCAGTAATAGAGCCATCTGGTTCGACGCTCCCATCCAGCCGACCACAGCTCAAGAGGACAAAAAAATAAATGAAAATCACATAATAAATTGCTGTACATTTGATATAGAAAAACATAATTTACAATAAAAACACAGTGTACCATCCTGAAAGAATTAATAATTCTCAGGTAATTAACTGTTGTACTCAGAACACCTGTGCTGTGGAGCTCCTGTTCTCAGTTGGATGATGCGTAGTTTTACTTCAGTTTTAGGATTCCTTCTGGTGATGGTGGTTCAGGATGGATGGTTTCCATGTAACCAGTGGGTTACTGGTTTGATCCCAGTGGCGTCCGTCTCAGTTGATGTGTCCTTGAGGAGGACACCTCACCCTACTCTTGCTGCTGGTGGTGGTCAGAGGGACGGGACCAGGGCAGCTGTGGTTACCACCGCGTGTGAATGTGTGTGTGAATGGATGAATGACTGTGGAGTAAAGCGATTTGGAGTCCTCTGACTTGAAGCACTTTCCAATTGAAGGCCATTTTACCATTTAAATAAAAATATAATAGAGAACTGATGACAGTGAACAGGAATTTAACTTGAATCTCAACAAAAAGCTAAAGACAGAAATTGTTTACAGACAGCATCATTGGTCTTTGAGTGTGTTTGAACTCTTATGTTCACAAAACAAGCCGTTCAGGAAGCCATCTACATCAGGTAAGATAATAGTTATTCATAAGTGTTACTCAAACACACTCTCAGCAGGCAGGAAAGTTATTTTAGATTTGAATCACGCCTGCAAATGTTATTTTATCTTAGTAAGGGAAATAAAACTAAGTGGACAAAATGTTCCTAAGAAAGTTTCATAAGTTTCTAACAAAAAGCACATCAGAACAATTAAGAAGTCAGGAAGTTCCTAGTAACAAAACATTTTCATTATAAACATTGACGCTTTGATTCTTGTGACTATTTAAACGAATCTTCATAGTAATGTGATGTTAGTTTGTGGCAGTTTATTTTCTACTTCATCTTGTTTATTTAAACGAAACAGCTGATTGTCTTCCAGCGCTCCAGTATAAGCAACAGTCAACGTAAGGCCTTATTGGAAATGATTGTAAGGATATTTTCCTTTAAAATCTTGTGTGAATTTGCTGAAGGTGCAGCTTAAAACCTACAGTTCACTATGCATTCATGCACATGTTTTTCATTTGATCAGTTTTTATTGAAATGAGACTTTAGCTTAATGATGATAGTTATATATTTTATTTATTAAAATGTAAGTTTTGTTGTTGACATCTGCATTTGTGGCATAGCTATTGTCACGGTTCTAGCTCCCCGACCTCCATTTCAATTCTAATCATCCCAACATTCCCCGCCTCAAGGCTTCACTACCCATCATGCTCCACTACCCATCATGTCCCACAACGGACTTCCTGCTCACGTCATCAGTGCGGAGTTATTTCAGGAAGTCGGAACTCCTGATCGGGGCTCAGTCATAGTTTCCTGTTTCCTCGGATTGTGCCTAGAGTTTTGAGCGTCCAGCTCTTTAGTCGTGAAGACATTGAGCCATCGAGCTCTTCAATTATTGAGCCATCTGGCTCGAATACACATTCAACTAACAGTAAGTGGCTTGTTTTTGTTCTGGAACCACAGCGCACTCCTGTTTCCCTTTGAGCTGCACACCACGGTTCCTATATTAACTGCATGTCTGTTCAAACCCGGTGTCAGTCCACTCCACGCTTGAGTCATACAATATGCCACATTTAAACTCACACTTCTGTCTGCTACAGTTTAGTTCCAGCCAGAATGTGACAGTGATTGTGACATATTATAAAGCCTTTTTGGTATCTAAATGCACTACATTATACATAAAAAAGCCGTAACATTGAATTAAAAGTCCAACCTAAACCCTTCTAAACAAAAATTAACTTTAAAATCTGCATTTCTGTTTTTTTTGGATCATGTGTAGCCCTGCATGATGGAGTCAGCTCTTTCCAACTCTACTAAATCTTCATACTGATTAAATTGAGTAAATTAAAGTTAATTTTACCACCGAGGAGACACTGTTAGTCGTGAGGTTATAAGTTAATTAACTGGGCCAGAGATCAGCATTCATGACACTTAATCACAGATAAACGTGCTCACAACGACAACCCACTCAAGCTGTTTGGTTGCATTTTCTAAACACCAGTAGCTTCAAAACTCACCATTTTTAATTTTTGGGCACTCCTGTTGGTTCTCTGCTGTTGTAAAGAATATCCCCGTTCCTGTGTCTATAATCATCCACTCCAAGGTTTGCATTCTGCATAAGAATCCAGTAGAAACCAATAATGACTTGGTCGCCTCGGGCGCTTTCCTCCATCCTGCTGAGAGCTCATCACAATCAGACAATCGGCCCACAATGAACACGTGAGCTTTGAAAAGCAAAAGAAAGTTCATTTTTTTTATCACTACATCTAATAAAATGTGCTTCCTTAAACAAAAACAAATAACCTTTTTTCATGTTCTAAATGATTAACGGAGAGAAAATGTTTGGAAGAGCTCCAGCTCTGAGCAGGAACACTGTAACCGGCAGCTGTGAAATAGCTACAATTATTCCAAGAGGCACTTCTCTGCGTTTAGATAAAAGTGCTTGTTTTTGCTATTATCCTGCCATGCTTACATGCACACTGATGCCAGGAAAATACTGTATCCTACCTATAAAAACCTTTTCCTCCTCATCCTGTCTGAAACAGGCCTCTCTGCTCTTTCATTGGAGGAAATGGAGGTTTGGTGCAGGAACCTTATATCTATCTAGTCACAGTGGTTACAGCAAACGCAGCATGAAAAGTGTTTTAGCATACTTTCAACAGAGCACGTCCTAATGGCTATGATTTTGGTGCTATGATTGAAAAATGTTCAAATCCCAACCACAGTTTATCTGCCTCATTCTTTTAAATAACAATAATCAAGGCTTCCTGCTTGACATTTTCTAATGGGCTTCTTCTTGCAGAGATCTCTTTTATTGTTGTCTGCAAAATTCAGAGCATGAACTCTCCCAAAGCAAGACTTCTGTGGCACATAAGAGACTTTTTTCATATTAAAGAATCATTTTATACAGAAATGCTCACTCTAATGTGATCCGTGGATCAGCGTGTTACATTTTTCTTGGTATTTATCCTCCAAGAAAGGAAGAAAGAGTCAATAAAGTTTCAAAACTATCAGACGGCTCATTTGTTGGGTGCTCATTGATGGGGAAAAATCTGAAAATATCCCAAACAAGACTTTTGCTTTTGCAAAAACCTTGAATTGAAAGGTATTAATTCTCATACTTGTGCTCACCTATTTACATGACCTCAACCCAGGTGATGACGTTGGAAAAAACATTCACATCAGCCGCCTGCTGTGCTTCAAGACTCTTCATTGTTTTGGCTGGCAGCCTAGAAGCTCTTCCCCCAGAGGCCTGCCCATGTCCTCAAAGTTTCTGATCCTCCCTGTGATCCTCCTTGATGGTTAAAAGAGCCACAACCGGTGCCAAGTGGATAAAGACCAGGTGTGACTTGTTAACTGTCAGGGAGGATCAGACTCCTGCAGGACATTGGCCCTGTAGGACAGGAATTACACACAGAGATGTAGAAATATTACTTTTTGCTTCCCCCCTCTCCAGAGTGACAGTGTAATATCTGATTTATTCATGCTTTTACACATCTTTCTCCAGCTGCATGCTCAAGTCATGAGATAACATGTCATGGGAGATGTTTTGACGCTAATTGGCAGGCTACCTTAAAATTCAAGGTAGCTGCACCTTTACCATCTATAATTAAAAAAAATTGATTTCAGTTTTTAATTTTTTAAGCACTTTTGTCATAAATCCTTAGAAATAAAACTAATTTTCCTTCTGTAATTACACGAGACCTGTGTCCTGCATATGCCACTCGATGACGTGGTTCCAGCGGTTAGCTTTTGTAAGCGCACTGGCTCTCCACAGTGATTAGCTGTACTTTGATCAATTTCGTGGTCCCATT
>SSNS01000273.1:541010-580641 GCA_006937985.1 Aphyosemion australe | reverse complement strand
ATGACTGTGGTGTAAAGCGATTTGGAGTCCTCTGACTTGAAGCACTTTCCAATTGAAGGCCATTTTACCATTTAAATAAAAATATAATAGAGAACTGATGACAGTGAACAGGAATTTAACTTGAATCTCAACAAACAGCTAAAGACAGAAATTGTTTACAGACAGCATCATTGGTCTTTG
The DNA here is from genome assembly GCA_006937985.1 of Aphyosemion australe. NCBI lineage: Eukaryota > Metazoa > Chordata > Actinopteri > Cyprinodontiformes > Nothobranchiidae > Aphyosemion > Aphyosemion australe. The sequence goes on along the minus strand of SSNS01000273.1, from coordinate 580,461 downwards.
AGTGTGTTTGAACTCTTATGTTCACAAAACAAGCCGTTCAGGAAGCCATCTACATCAGGTAAGATAATAGTTATTCATAAGTGTTACTCAAACACACTCTCAGCAGGCAGGAAAGTTATTTTAGATTTGAATCACGCCTGCAAATGTTATTTTATCTTAGTAAGGGAAATAAAACTCAGTGGACAAAATGTTCCTAAGAAAGTTTCATAAGTTTCTAACAAAAAGCACATCAGAACAATTAAGAAGTCAGGAAGTTCCTAGTAACAAAACATTTTCATTATAAACATTGACGCTTTGATTCTTGTGACTATTCGAATCTTCATAGTAATGTGATGTTAGTTTGTGGCAGTTTATTTTCTACTTCATCTTGTTTATTTAAACGAAACAGCTGATTGTCTTCCAGCGCTCCAGTATAAGCAACAGTCAACGTAAGGCCTTATTGGAAATGATTGTAAGGATATTTTCCTTTAAAATCTTGTGTGAATTTGCTGAAGTTGCAGCTTAAAACCTACAGTTCACTATGCATTCATGCACATGTTTTTCGTTTGATCAGATTTTATTGAAATGAGACTTTAGCTTAATGATGATAGTTATATATTTTATTTATTAAAATGTAAGTTTTGTTGTTGACATCTGCATTTGTGGCATAGCTATTGTCACGGTTCTAGCTCCCCGACCTCCATTTCAATTCTAATCATCCCAACATTCCCCACCTCAAGACTTCACTACCCATCATGCTCCACTACCCATCATGTCCCTCAACGGACTTCCTGCTCACGTCATCAGTGCGGGGTTATTTCAGGAAGTCGGAACTCCTGATCGGGGCTCAGTCATAGTTTCCTGTTTCCTCGGATTGTGCCTAGAGTTTTGAGCGTCCAGCTCTTTAGTCGTGAAGACATTGAGCCATCGAGCTCTTCAATTATTGAGCCATCTGGCTCGAATACACATTCAACTAACAGTAAGTGGCTTGTTTTTGTTCTGGAACCACAGCGCACTCCTGTTTCCCTTTGAGCTGCACACCACGGTTCCTATATTAACTGCATGTCTGTTCAAACCCGGTGTCAGTCCACTCCACGCTTGAGTCATACAACACACCACATTTAAACTCACACTTCTGTCTGCTACAGTTTAGTTCCAGCCAGAATGTGACAGTGATTGTGACATTATATAAAGCCTTTTTGGTATCTAAATGCACTACATTATACATAAAAAAGCCGTAACATTGAATTAAAAGTCCAACCTAAACCCTTCTAAACAAAAATTAACTTTAAAATCTGCATTTCTGTTTTTTTTTGGATCATGTGTAGCCCTGCATGATGGAGTCAGCTCTTTCCAACTCTACTAAATCTTCATACTGATTAAATTGAGTAAATTAAAGTTAATTTTACCACCGAGGAGACACTGTTAGTCGTGAGGTTATAAGTTAATTAACTGGGCCAGAGATCAGCATTCATGACACTTAATCACAGATAAACGTGCTCACAACGACAACCCACTCAAGCTGTTTGGTTGCATTTTCTAAACACCAGTAGCTTCAAAACTCACCATTTTTCATTTTTGGGCACTCCTGTTGTTTCTCTGCTGTTGTAAAGAATATCCCCGTTCCTGTGTCTATAATCATCCACTCCAAGGTTTGCATTCTGCATAAGAATCCAGTAGAAACCAATAATGACTTGGTCGCCTCGGGCGCTTTCCTCCATCCTGCTGAGAGCTCATCACAATCAGACAATCGGCCCACAATGAACACGTGAGCTTTGAAAAGCAAAAGAAAGTTCATTTTTTTTATCACTACATCTAATAAAATGTGCTTCCTTAAACAAAAACAAATAACCTTTTTTCATGTTCTAAATGATTAACGGAGAGAAAATGTTTGGAAGAGCTCCAGCTCTGAGCAGGAACACTGTAACCGGCAGCTGTGAAATAGCTACAATTATTCCAAGAGGCACTTCTCTGCGTTTAGATAAAAGTGCTTGTTTTTGCTATTATCCTGCCATGCTTACATGCACACTGATGCCAGGAAAATACTGTATCCTACCTATAAAAACCTTTTCCTCCTCATCCTGTCTGAAACAGGCCTCTCTGCTCTTTCATTGGAGGAAATGGAGGTTTGGTGCAGGAACCTTATATCTATCTAGTCACAGTGGTTACAGCAAACGCAGCATGAAAAGTGTTTTAGCGTACTTTCAACAGAGCACGTCCTAATGGCTATGATTTTGGTGCTATGATTGAAAAATGTTCAAATCCCAACCACAGTTTATCTGCCTCATTCTTTTAAATAACAATAATCAAGGCTTCCTGCTTGACATTTTCTAATGGGCTTCTTCTTGCAGAGATCTCTTTTATTGTTGTCTGCAAAATTCAGAGCATGAACTCTCCCAAAGCAAGACTTCTGTGGCACATAAGAGACTTTTTTCATATTAAAGAATCATTTTATACAGAAATGCTCACTCTAATGTGATCCGTGGATCAGCGTGTTACATTTTTCTTGGTATTTATCCTCCAAGAAAGGAAGAAAGAGTCAATAAAGTTTCAAAACTATCAGACGGCTCATTTGTTGGGTGCTCATTGATGGGGAAAAATCTGAAAATATCCCAAACAAGACTTTTGCTTTTGCAAAAACCTTGAATTGAAAGGTATTAATTCTCATACTTGTGCTCACCTATTTACATGACCTCAACCCAGGTGATGACGTTGGAAAAAACATTCACATCAGCCGCCTGCTGTGCTTCAAGACTCTTCATTGTTTTGGCTGGCAGCCTAGAAGCTCTTCCCCCAGAGGCCTGCCCATGTCCTCAAAGTTTCTGATCCTCCCTGTGATCCTCCTTGATGGTTAAAAGAGCCACAACCGGTGCCAAGTGGATAAAGACCAGGTGTGACTTGTTAACTGTCAGGGAGGATCAGACTCCTGCAGGACATTGGCCCTGTAGGACAGGAATTACACACAGAGATGTAGAAATATTACTTTTTGCTTCCCCCCTCTCCAGAGTGACAGTGTAATATCTGATTTATTCATGCTTTTACCTATCTTTCTCCAGCTGCATGCTCAAGTCATGAGATAACATGTCATGGGAGATGTTTTGACGCTAATTGGCAGGCTACCTTAAAATTCAAGGTAGCTGCACCTTTACCATCTATAATTAAAAAAAATTGATTTCAGTTTTTAATTTTTTAAGCACTTTTGTCATAAATCCTTAGAAATAAAACTAATTTTCCTTCTGTAATTACACGAGACCTGTGTCCTGCATATGCCACTCGATGACGTGGTTCCAGCGGTTAGCTTTTGTAAGCGCACTGGCTCTCCACAGTGATTAGCTGTACTTTGATCAATTTCGTGGTCCCATTGGTGTATAATTGTGTTCTGTACAGCAGCAGCAAAAGGTCTGAGCTACACGTGAGAGCCATATGCATTTCAAACTAACCTAGCAACAGTAAAGGCACAGAAACGGTTTGTGAAGAGGACAATGGTGAACTGGAAGGGCGTCGTAGATCTGCAGAGATCATTTGGAGAAAAGTTGCTATCCAAACAGCGACTGGTCAGTGACATGTAGGATCTAAACAATGAATCCAATATTATATACGAAGTTTTAAAAAAAAAAAAAAAAAAAAACAGATAAAAGCTATTTCTGATCAAATTCATTAAATTTTATTTTCCTGTAGATTTCTAAATCATACTGTGACAGCCTGAGTGCAGCTGAGGGCTCCAAATTTGGTGGAAGCTCATCTACGATCAGGGAAATCAAAACAATGGACAACAGAGTAAAAAGACCATAGCCATTTAGACTCTAAAGACATGGCTGCACCATCAGTGTTCAGATCAGCTTGTAGGCTAAACTCAGACTCAAACTTGTTTGGTTGAACTGGTTGCAACTGTTCATCTATCTGATATTCACTGTCCTCATCTGAATATTCCAGGGAAGAAAAGTTTCTCCGACTAGCAGAAGTTTCAGATGCTACATCTGACTCCTAGGAAACACTGGCTACGTTTACATGGGCACAAGTAATCAGAATGAATGCACTATCAGATCAAAAATTCTTCATGTAAACATGTCAATTGGAATATTCTGATCTGATACGGCCCGATCGGAATGAAATTTCATTCCGATTGAAAGAGGTGGTTTTGTCCAATCATCATTCTGATTGACATCCATGTACGCACCCATTCAGATTGTTGGAGTAAAATAATGCCCACTGCACATGTGTGCAACTTCAGTGTGACGTCTTAACGCCTTTGCAGACGCTCAGGACAAGTCGAAAACATGGCGGGAGGTAAACAAAAGTGGTCTGTAGCCGACACTATTTTTTTACTGGAAAAACTACGAGAGCTCAATATTATTGAACGTCTCGATGGCCGAAAGGCTAGAAATGCCGAGTTATACACTCAAGTGCATCTAAAGATGCAGGAAGCGAGAATTCACCGAAGTAGCAACCAAATCAAAAACATTTTTTTTTACTGGGAAAGACAACTCTGCACATGCTTAACCTATGTAATCTGATTGAATGCTTGGTGCATGTATACTCACGGCATGATCGGATCATTTCAGTTAGTGTCCATGTAAACAGAGATTTGGGATTTCCGATCAACCAAGATTTTAATTGGATAGATGAAATTTGGTGCATGTAAACATAGCTACTGTCATCTGCCATAATGCATAAAAGGGATTGTTTGCTATAATTTGCTGTTTTCTTTGCTTATGGGCAACACCCTATCATGGCATAAGTGGCGAGGAGGCACCAAGTGTGTTTTATTTTGCAGAGCTATGTAGAAGCATTGATTTTTCTTAAAATCTTATCATGAAAATCAAATTGTATTTCTTCTCTGGAGCTTTCATTACTTTTTACATCTTTCACAAGAAAAGTGTCTCGGGCCAGTAGCTTTAACCAAGTGAAATGGGACACAGATATATCCTTGAGTTGAGTGAGGCAGAATAAATAACAAAAACAGACAAATCAAGGACATCACAGGATGTCATAGAACTTCTTTTACTACTTCGTCTTCTTTTTTCATTTCGTGTTTATTTCTGTTATTTGACTTCACAGATAGCAAATATGACTAATTTAAACTAACATTTAAGCATTTTAACATTTGTCTCTTCAAGCAGCTACCAAACCAGTGCTTTCTAATAAAATAGAAGCTGTTTCAGATCACACTGGCTTCGCAGTTCAGCTCTGATCACTGAATCCCATCCAGAGAACTGGGGGGAATAAACCTGCAGCAGCACAATAAACTCTCTAAACGTGTGCATGAGGAGGGGGTTAATAAGAAAATCAGAGCCGTTGTTTTTGTTGTGAAAATGAATAAAGTAAAGCTTTTGGGTCAATATTATTCAGCTGCAGCAGGATTATTGCACATTATCATAGAACATTTTTTGGGGAGCCGATGTGATTTTCTACTAATTTCATTAAAAACACATTCATTATGTATGCCAGATTTATTGGTCTACATTATCAACATGTTTATCTTTCACTGATTACGGTTTAATTGGTTATTAGATGATAACTGACGGCAATGATGCTGCATTATTTATTTATTCTGCTTTTGATGAGGACCTTTAAAAAGCTCACAATACCTCTTCAGATCACAGAAAATCCCAACCAAATCACAGAAAAATGAGTCTCATGAGTTTCCTTCATTGTGTAGTTCTTTAAAACCATAGATCTAAATGTTCACTTTAGTGAACGTCTTCTTGAACAACCCTGCAATGGAAGAGAAGCACTTTAAAGTTTTGCAAAAACACAAGCTGACTGAAGTCTTAGTCATTGTGAAAGTGCCTTACTGATTGTTGTGTGAGAAAAGGCAGACTGGGAGAATGTAGTGCAGCAGCAGGGATGGAAAATCACCCATCAGAGCGCAGAGGAAAGAACGGAGTCAAGATTTATGAGGGGATGCTTTTCCTCTCCTGAGGTGGTTAAAGAGGAAGTTCCTGACTCCGGAAGAAGCTTTAGATGAAAGTGATTACTTCTGGTACTGACTCTGATCTGTGGAAATGGCAGGAACTCCTGATCGGAGGTTATTTGAGCCATGTGTGATGGAAGGTTGTTTCTGAAATTATTATAGCCCTGCGGTTTTGGTAATAACTATTACTGTAACTTCAGTCCTTGTGTCAACATGGTCTCGGCTCTGAAATGCATGGAAAATCTTTTCTACTTCACCAAGCAGGGCACTGCTTAAATACATTTAAGATGGAAATGTGGAATCCTGCTGGAGAAGAAAAATAGATGTTTGGAGATTGAAGATGATTTCAATGAATGCACTTTAGATGTAGTTTTATGAATAAATACTTTGGAATTTAGGTGCAAGAGATAAACATGGTCTGGAGCTGCATTTCAATTTCTGATTATATTATTGTTTGGGTCAAGGTTATGCCAACTGAAAAAGAAAATGGTTTAATTTACAAAAACAGAAAAAAATATTTTTTTTTCAGCATTTTTTTTTAAAAAGGAGGAGGGGCTCCCAACCTGGAACCCCAAACGTAAATTAAAAAAAAAAAAAAAAAAAGAAGACCATACTTGTCAGCCACACTGACAGTATTAAAAAATGCAACTATTTAGAAAATTACATTTAACATCAATAAAAAAAAAATCTGCATTCTTAAATATAACTATAATTATCTAATAGGGGTGTAACAATATCCAAATCTCACGATACGATATTGTCATGATATGAACCTCACAATACAATATTTATTGTGATATTGTGGGGAGGGTCACGAAAATAAGACTCACAGCATAAATTACTTTGACTAGAATCCTCCGTGCTGCATTCACCGCTGTAGCCTCCATACTCCATGTTTGTTTATCTTTGCTGTGTGGGCTGCACGCACTCTCATTGGCGAACTGGCCGATGACACGGAAGCAAAGGATCATGGTCTATGTAGTTTACTTTGCAATGCTCTGGTGGAGCAGACTGAAAAGTGTTATTTTTACCTCAAGACGTACTGTACGATATCGTGACAAGACCACGACAATATTGTGGTCATTTTACCACGACGATATCGCGATATTGCCAATATTGTTACAGCCCTATTATCTAACTATACTACAGTTGGAAAATTAGAAATGAAGCACACATAAATGGGATTTCTATGTGCCAAAAATAAAATTGTAAAACTTTATTGCATTTTGTTTTTAAGCATGTGACCACCTCATGCACCTAAAGTTTTCCTGAAAAGGTTGTTTTGTGCTAAACTGATTTCTGATGCAAAAAGGTTGGTTTGTAGATCACTGAAGAAGAACAAAGAAAGAACCAGAGCAGCACCTGAAAACTCTTCATTTATGTTTCAGCTACATGATTGTACCTCATTTGACTGTAGCTTTTATACAGTAGATTGAAGCCCTTCAACTGGTGTTGCAAAAAATCCCTCACTTGTCACTTTTCACACCACGAAGATCAAAGCTGCTTTAATAACGGATGTTTTTTTTCTCATAAGATGCCACTTAAGAAGTGACAGTTTGGTGAGCAGGTGATTTTTTCCCCCTCTCACATCCATCCTTAGGTGATACCTGGAATCCTTTTGAGCCACAGAACATGGCTTGGCCCCACTGGGACAAACACGTGGAGGGTAGTTTAGCATGTCTTTCATGAATTAAAGCCTCACAGCATGTATCACAGTGCACCGCCTGCAACTAAAACAAGCAAGAGGTACAAAAGAAAAACGTATGTGCATGCATATGTTGTTGCTTTTTTTTTTGCTTGTTTGTTAATGAGAAGGCTGGATTCCACGTTTCACTTTGGAGAGAAATTCCCTTAAGCTCATAATCCTAAAAATGCAAATGACAGCAAAAGTGCATATTCATAGAAGGAAATAAAAGAGTCCTCATCTGTCCTAATAACGCAGCAGGGGGCCTTTTGTGGGTTTATTTGAGCATATTTACACTGCGTAGGAGGGTTTGGAAGGTGGGTTAGACATGTTAGCTTAGAGAAAAACAATGTTAATAAATAAATTATGGTAATACTTTTTCACGATTAAAATGTCTCGCTTGGAGTTCAGTTATCACGCGAGGGGAGCGGCTTTGTGTTACAGCTTCCCAGTGCACAATATCAGCCCAGAGGAGAGAAAGTGTGAGCAATGGGACAAGGAGAAAAAGAGAAATAAGAGAAGGAGGTAAAAGTGCATTGTCAAGAAAACACCAAGGGATGGCTGCACAGAAAAGCCTCAAAGTGGAAGTTGTAACTCTGGGATGCTGCGACTCTGAGGCGAGCGTTCAGGCCCGGTGCTGCAAAGGGCAGCGCAGAGCTTACTTTGATTGAATCAATTGCACTGTGTAAGTAGCTGCTGGTGTCGGCCTCCCCGGGGTGACAGAGAGGTCTGCAGAGAGGGAACCAATCCAGCCATCCATGGCCAGAGAACAAGAGGAATTAACAGAGCAATGCATCATAGCTGTAGCAGCCAGTGATGTGAAGCAGACTGTATTTATTGACTCATTGACTATATTGATTGTCTCAATTGATGAAAAGTCCAGAGACAACAGACAGACACAGAGTGGGTTATGCAAAACAAAATATAAAATAAAAAAATAATAATAAAGTAGAGAAAAAGATGGATCGTGTAATTTCATTGGGTAAGTATGACTTTTACAGCAAAACCTTGTTGTTAACGTGTTTGCTAATAAACCAATATCCCCTGGCTGAAAATGGTCACATTCAAGTTAAGCACATACAGTAATGGCTTGGTAATTTACCTGGGCATGTATGTGGCTTTACCTTGACAGCAAATTCTCTCTGACATTGACTTTGTTCCAGCAGCAGCAGTTTATTTAACACACCATTAATCTCTAATGACAGAGGACCGCGCAGCAGCAGATGTTTGGTAACAAACTTCCTGCTCGGTCCTGCGCTGTTTTCCTTCACCCTCGCTGACTTGTATTACTGTGACAAGAGGAGGGTCACGAGGAGAACAGAACCTTCCAGAACCGTGAGTAGAAGTTAAACCAAAGCCACTGATTCTGCAGCGCGTCAGAGTGCGTGGTCATCAGTATGCTAATGATTAACTTTGCAGCAAAACAAGCCAATTGTTGAATGAAGGCCAATGTGCATTAGCTCTCCTTCTGAGTATGTGTGCAATTAATAGGTGCTGAGCAAACAGAGTAAATGAACACTTTGGTAAACTTAAAAGGATTGTCTCCAGTCAAAATATGGACAACCAAAAATGAGCTTGTCAAAGGATTATATTGGTTCTCCTTTCTTTGTCTTCTAAAGCAGCAGGACTGTGTCTAAAGAAGTAACACAGAGCACTTCATGGCCTCAGTCGTTGAAATACAATATTTCTTTTGTACCGGATGCTGGTGAGTGGGTGTGAGGGCAACAAACTGCAGGAAAGTAAAGGGAGAAAAAACAGGCAGAGTTTACCCATAGGGCTCATGAGGTAAGGACACTTAACTCATCGCATGCATCGCCATAGTCAACGTGATTTTTTTTCTATGCTTTAAAAAGAAAAACAAAGGAATAAATCATCTCATTTACACAAATATAAATATATTTTATGTTTCATATACACAATAATGATTAGCCATCATCAAGAAAAAGCATATTGGTGAACTCTCGCTAATGGATACAGACACTGCGAGGACAGCCATGATTGATTGGCGTGCTCAAGCACTCTCTCTTAAGATGGAGTGGGACAATAGTAGTGAGAAGGCTGGTGGTGTGGCTGAGCGGTGCCATGCTAGTCCTGAGAGCTACGGGATTCACTGTCCTCCTCCAGCTCCCATTCAAAGTTCTGCCCAGTCATTTGGTAGAACATCATGTTAAAGGGTTTGTAGAACTTGTGCAGTCGCCGAATCACGTCCGGGTCGATTTTAGGGTGAGTTCTCCCTTTTGATTTGCCGAGGCATCTGGGGGTGCTGCTGTCCTCTGGCTTCTTCAGGCAGGGAAATCCTTTTGTTTTATTAAAGTAAAAGTGTTTGTCTGTGACGATCCGCTTCAGCCCCAAGAAGTCCTGCACTTTGGCCATCTCTCCTGCGGGGTCGACGATCAGCCGCTCCCCGCTGACAAAGTGCATTTGGGAGAGAGGGAAATACTGCATCCAGCTCTCCAAATGAAGTGCATATATTCCTATGCGCAACGCACTCCAGGAGGCATCTATAAGCCCAAGCGTCCGGTTCTTAAAAGCCAGAACCTCAAAGGTTGGGATCTCTGGTTTCTTGGATAAAGTCTGTGTATAGTCTGAAATGGCTCTAGTGACAGGATTACGCACCACAATAATAAGCTTGATGTCCTTGGCCATGGAGTGGATGCGCTTCGGGGCATGGTTAGTCACAAAGTAGCTGGGTGTCTTCTCCATGGTGATCTGCCCCTCCAGCGTCGAAGGCATCAGGTCTCTGGAAACAGAAACGGCACAGAGAGAGAGAGCAGCTTATGAACGGTTTCATCCTCAACACCTCTTACACTGCTAACGAAATACCCAAGGATACGGGGAAAGCAAATTTGATACATTTATTAAGCAGGGTATTATTTGAAATTACAAGTGAAAATAGCTGGTATTATCACTGGACATTATGTTGCGAGGAGAAACATACAGCTAATTACATCCGTGGAGTAATATGCAAAAGATAAAAGAAAGAAGATGAAACGGCAGGCAAGCAAGTATGCTCATTGCTTAATTGACTCCATCTGTGTTACTCCAGGAGCTGTTTTGGAACTTTAATAATGAGTTCACTGCATATCATTAATACTGGGGTGCCTGGGGTATTGTTTTGTCATACATTTATTATGCATGCTAGGCTCAAACTCTGTGCAGGCAGTTTTATTTCTTATGCACTTTCGCTGCAACGGGTGCGAGCAGCTCTTTTTCTCCTGTCCCCTCTGTGCTACATGTAAGGTTACAAGCTGCTTATTGAAGGCTGCTATAATTAATTACCAGGTTGAAGGAAATAATTTTGTATTTTGGTAGAAACGTCCTGAACTTGAGATATTTATCTCTAGGGTAACAAGAAGCAATTTGCTATATTCTTGAATGTTATGTTCAACTTAGTAAGGCTGAATAAGTTGTACAACAGGACAGTGCAGAATCAGATGTGCCGCATGCACAAGAGTAGATCTTCTTTTGTGGTTCATATTTTTGTATCAATAATAAAGCATAGCAGTTGCTTCCAGCAAATCCTTATCAAATGTTTGCACTCGTGTTCATTCCTATCCGTACTGTTGTCTTTGTTTGTGAGCTATGTGATGTGCTGCTAAATTGGTACGTTAAATCCTCTGTGAGACATGCAGATTATTTAACTCCTGACAAACATGAACACATGAGCATGGCAAAATAACAGAATAAAGACGACATGCTCACGTTGCTTTTACTTTCAAATCCATAAATAAACATGCACCCATTCACCCACTTCCTCTGTAGGTTTCAGGAAACTTCTCTATAATTCTTTCATTAAACAGCTTCTTTCCTCCCTCTGCAATATGTTTTACCCATTAGGTCTCCTTGCACCACAAAACTAGAGTTGTAACGATATAGTCACATCAATCATTTGCATCTTGGACATATTCTAAATTAACTGTTCTCCAACAAAGAATCCAATTTAGTCTGCTAAACATAAGAGCTGTTATGCACATATCGACCACCCTCACACACATTCATCCATGGACACTGGGCTGAAAGTCTCACAAGTGGCCTGGTAATTGCATCTCAGTAGCAGTATTGCCTTCCTGATGGGTAATTTCCCTCTGGATTATGTTTGTCTCTTGACAGTATAGAACTGTGGTTACTTCTGGGCCTGTAATGGGATATCAAACATATCTACAGATAGCTTGGTGACTAGAAAGAGTATTAGTTTTCATTATATTCTCTCACTTTCCACGCTTCCCCTTTACAGTAATGAATGGCTAAAGATTTTTGTAACCTTTCAAGGACTTTGGCTCTGTCTTCCATTCAACTTTAAAGTACAGTGGGAGGTCTGAGGGTGCAACACCACCAACAAGCAAAAGAGAGAGAGAGCAAAAAGAAAAGGCTTCAATATACCACCACAAATCACCTTGAAGCAACCGATATGGACATGAGGTGCAGTGGCTCACTGGTAATCTTTGGAGCGCGTCCAATTGACAGGACAGATGTACACTGTTCAAGGTTATTTTTTTTAAAGCTTGCACACGACAAAGCTTTGTCCTAATCATGCTTAGAGCTAATCGTCAAACATTAATTATACAACAATAGAAACGGCACAAGCAAAGTACTTTGTCATTGTGCCTTTGATTGGGAATCAGTCATGGATCATGTACGTCTAAAATGTCAGTGGGATGGCGAGGCGGGATGGAAATCAAAATGCTGATAAACAAGCTAATTTCTCCATGCATTGCAAATGTCTCCTCTGGCCTTGCAGTCTAGTGGAACTGAAGTAAACAAGAGCAAACAGTTAACTTTCCGTTTTTTTGTTCCCCTGCATCAGCTGCTCAGCTCGGCACAGGTCATTCAGGTGGGTAGTTAGATGAAATCCACAGCGCTAAAAAGGCCTTCCTGACCATCTGCTGTTTACCGCTTCACATCCAGATTATAACACACAACATTCATTTTCCTGCATTTCAACACATGTCTATACCTTTATTTACATCGCAAACACAAGCGTGAAGAGACAGTGGAGGTGTTCAGTACTCAGTGGTGTGTAACCTTCAAAGATCTTCAAAATAAGAGGCTTATTTTTCAGTTTTGTGCTGTGGAATTTAATTTGTTACAAAATGATGTTATAATATTCAAGGTTTACTTTATTGTCACCCATTCACTACTAGATGAATCAAAAACACCTGTCGATACCTTGATAGCAAATCTATGACACAAAAACCTGAAGAGGATTTAAAATACATTTCAAAAGAATTGTGCGTAGTGTCAGTGTTTTATCTGAACTTTGAATTTCTTGAGATTATTTTGCACTTGATGAACATGAACTGAGCACCACTGAGATTGCAGACAATTAATGCCAATTAACGATTAACCAACCAACTTTTAGAAGAAACCTGAACTCTGCAAGGACCTGTGGAAGAAATACTTTGACATCACAGCATTTCACACTAATCTCTTTGATCATCAGACATGCAGATTCAACCAAAACATCAGCATAAACATCATCTTTAAGTTACGTTAAATGGAATCTATGGAGTTATGGCTTGCTTTTAGCACCCCCTAGTGTCCGTTTAGTAGAACCGAAGGTGAAACTTATCTCATTGTTGTGCGTTCGTCTTTTTAACACCTTAATCTAACTGCTGAAATGTCTCCTCAGCCTTCATTAGTGTCTACAGGAGCGGTTCATCACTAAATCAAACTAATCAGCTGTGTTCATGATCTAAAACATGCAGGAAACATGTTGGAAGCAGACTGCAGCGCCAGGCATGTCAGCTCCACTTCTCTAAGTCCAACAGGGACTGGACCGGCACTCTGAAGTTGCAAGTGTGGTATTCTGGCCACAGAGGGCGGTGGGGGTCTGAGTGACATTTAAAGGGTCGTTTTAGCACATACTGGCTCAAGAAGATGATTTAAAAATATGAAAAGGTTAGATAGTATGGCTTTATTAAATTGGTACTTTACTCATTGTTTAAATACATTTGCAGTGGTCTCCAGTAGGAATTAATGCCTTGTAAGTCATTCTCTGGGGGAAAAAAGCTCCGGCACACTATTTTCAGAAACTAGAAGTGAGTCAGATCAGAGTTGAACTGAACACGGCAGGATTTGGAGTCTTATTCCCCGATATATTTCGACATCTTGCCTCTGGTTGGCCAACAGCTATGCAAAGTGACTTTTTGCTTTGCAACGTTGATGTTTTACCTCCACAAATAACAAAATCCTGAAGGAGTTCTGCTGTGTGGTGGTGTTGCTAATGCTAGCGATTAGCTTCTACTAGTTGGGATGTTCTCTGCCGTTTCCTGGATGTTAAACCAACAACAGCCTTCCCCCTCGTGAGTCAAGATGGGTGAGTCCATGTTAAGTGACAGTGTGAGGTCCTGTAGATCTGTCAGGCTTTTCTAATCCTAGAGTTTCACCATCTATTTTCTATCAGAAGCTAATGCAGGAGATAGGTGTAGGAGACTATTTTCATGTTCAACCTGCATAAACTCAGAGTGACCAATTATAATCAGAAATAATAATTAAAAAAAGGTTTTTCAGTGAAGTACCACTTTAATGCAAGCTGCACCTGATGACGCGCAACAATCAAATCGTAATTTTATTTAAAACAGAACCTGACCCTTGTGCTTTGATAGTGAAAATGAGTCAGAATGAGGTGCTTTTCAGGAAGAATTTCAGAACCTTTTTATTGTCTGAAAACAAAAACAAATTGATGTGAGTAACAGGAGATTTATTAGGCATTTGGCTGCACTGAGACTCTGTAAAGGTCAAGATAAAGAATGTAGGAGGAACAAACAGATTTCAGTTTTTCACTATTACTCTTTATTCTGTCCCACTTTTCCTTCTTGTCTGCTCTAGTTCAGCTTTTCTGTTCAAAAGCTTTGAGTTACATGAAATAACCTATTAAAAAGGGAAAGATATAAATAATAATTATTCTTATCATGTCGCTAAAAAAACCCTAATCAAATATTGTGTTGAAGTAACAAATGGAAACAGAAAGTTTATGTCACCAACTAAAATGTTATTAATATTATTATTATTATTATTATTATTACTATTATTATTACTATTATTATAAATAATAATTAAAAAGTATGATATACGACTACTGGATATTTGGTTTTTGAATTTACAGTTCATTACTCCAACATATAAAATTAACCTGGAAAATTTCCAACAGTTCACTCAACATTTAAAGGTTGAATATGGAACACGAACACCACAGCGACATCTAGTGTGTGGAGGTTGTAGTTGCAACAACGGCTTACCTATCCATGAGAAAATTAGCCATTTCCGCATGCACATGATGCTATTAAAAATGTTTTATTTGGGTCCATCTGTTGTAGGCTTCACCTAAACTCACTCTGGTTTTAGATATTTTATGGTCACTCCTCCTCTGAGAAGGATACCGACATCTTCTGGGCTCAGAAGCAGCTGCTTGACTTGCCGAGTCCACCATTTTCCACAGTGCCAGCCTCACTGTGCCGAGCGGACTGTTTACTGTATTTGGCAACCCTGCAATGGTGCCCTCTATTGGCTGGTAGATGTAAACATAAACCCAGTGTCGTGCCTGTCAAAATAAATATTTGATTATTTTTTTATTAAAATATAGCTTTTAAATGAAATACTGTACCTTCATTCTGCACACCTCTAAATGCCTCGTAGAGGTACTATTTTTTTTAATATAGCTTTTTATTAAATTGTTCCATATTCAACCTGCCAAAATGTGAGCAGTTGTTATGTTATGACACGATGAGGTGAAATACCAGACTTATTATAATGTACAGATACTAATATGTGCAGCTCATTTCTGAGCCCATTTAGCATCTTAAAAAAAACAAATAAAAGCTTTTGTGCTTCTAATAAACTCTTGCAGTAGACTGAAAGCTCCCCGACGCTCTCGTTTATATTGATCACATCTTCCCTGCAGAGTATCAATCCACCAACTTTCCTTTGTGTCGTGTCAAATACAATCAATTACTGTGAAGGAGAACAATCATAACAAGCTCTGGAGTGTTTGGAGACGGTTTCACTGCTGTGGACCGTGATTCTTTCAGTAATTTCTCAACATAGTGTGATGAAATTGTGATGTGAATTGTTCAAATGTCTTATTTTGTGTTGTCTGCTGATATTGATTTAGTAACTGAGCAGATCTCAGAGTTTTACTATTGGAGTAAAAAGACTCAATTGAGACATTCAAAGAAAGGAGCTACATGTCGTTATAAATCATTTTTTTCATGATGCTTTATTGTCAGTAAATTATTGCTATTGCTT
Organism: Aphyosemion australe; assembly: GCA_006937985.1. Taxonomy (NCBI): domain Eukaryota; kingdom Metazoa; phylum Chordata; class Actinopteri; order Cyprinodontiformes; family Nothobranchiidae; genus Aphyosemion; species Aphyosemion australe. The sequence goes on along the minus strand of SSNS01000273.1, from coordinate 564,640 downwards.
TGATTGCAGGTAAACAATAGATGTAATGAATGGCGGTTCTTTTATTGTATACCTCAGAGTACCGCTGCAAATCAAGACTTTAGGCTCCTATTCATCACCCAGAGTCAGTCTGGACATGTGAAGTGAAAGATTCTGTGGTCAGCTTGCAATGAATAACCCAATTATTTCAAGCTGAGTGACGCGTTTGTGATTACAGCAGCACAAAGAAGAAAACCATGAGTTTACTGCAAAGTGGTTAAAACAAAAAGAGCGGTCAGATGAGTCATTCTGTGCTCGCGTTCATGTTTAGCACGAATAACAACAAACCCACAGGCCAAAGCGAGGGGTCCTGGTGGGTCTGTTGTGATGTAGGAGGTATTGTTGTGCCACGGTGAAGGTGCAACTTTCAGAAGGAAAACAAAAACACTCTGAGCAACCTGAGCACGCTGAAAGAAAAGCAGAGAATTTGGTTTGTTTTTGTTTATCTCAACTTGAATCTGACCTCACTGCCGGAGTAGAGAAAGAATCCCCTCGGTGGTCGAGTCCTCCAGCTGAACACGGTTATGCAACAGTTATACTTTAACAGGGACTCTTATGAGTTTTGTGCAGTTTTATAATAATTGTAATTACTATAACTTTTTTCAAAAGACGGTTTAAAGGCCATCTTCCCCTCTCATGCATATTCACTTCACATCCTTTTAATCGTCTTCTTCACACATTCAATCTCTTCATGTTTGGTGGATCCTTCTTTATCACTTATCCATTTTTTTCCCTTTGGTCACCTTCTACCTTAATTAATAAGATCCCTCCAGTAAAAATATCAGTAACAATAGATGTTTTTTTTTAAACATTATCAGTACAGCGTAGCTTTGAGGAACCAGGCCTAAACAATAATGTTGTTCCCCATTTAGATGCACTTGACTGTCTGTCTCTTTCATAATCCATATCAACCTATACAAGGATTTTCTGTGTGTGTGTGTGTGTGTTATGACAACAGGCTCACAATCACTGAGCTGAAATAAAAATGGTTTACATGAGCAGCATCATGAATAAAACCTTTATTTAGCCTTAAATGTGTCATGTTGGATAAACACAGACTGTTGAAAATACTACACATTTGTATTATGTGTGTGTGTGTACTTCTTTGTACTACATTTTGGGGACATTTTGAAATTGTGGGGACATTTGGCTGGTCCCCACAATGGAAAAACCCCTAATACCTGGTTTTAGAGGTATGGCGTGACTTAGGGTTACGGTTTGAAATAGACCAGTATTAGTTATGGTTGGGGGTAAGCATAATTCAGCCACTAAAATGAATGGAAGTCTATGACACGTCCCCACAAGTGTATCACTCCAAACGTGTGTGTGTGTGTGTTCACTTTTCAAACAGTAATTATGGAACCAAAATGTTGGTTGCTGTAGGCTTTTTACGCATTTTTGTCAAGTATCTCTGAGTGATTCTACAAATAGTGAAATAGAAAAGACTGTTTAGGAAATAAAACACGTTTATGGTAGCCTGGCAAGCCATCCTATATATGTGAATATATAGACCAATCTCTGCAAAGCAACAATTTGGTCTAGTTCACTAGGCTACATTTATGGTGCAATTGGTAACAACTGTTGCCTTACCTTTCTGCACTGATTTTACATGTTCGCCCTTTACCTGCGTTTACTCTGGGTACTGTGACATGCATGTTTGGGTTAACCCTTTAAATGCCAGGTCAACCACATTTTAGTTCCTATATCTGATGAAACAGGCACTTAACTAAACTAGAAAAGATATATGGCTGTTGGAATTAAAATCTATCCATCCATCCATTGTCTTCCGCTTATCCGGAGTCGAGTCGCGGGGGCAGCAGCCTAAGGAGGGAAGCCCAGACCTCCCTCTCCCCAGCCACTTGGGCCAGCTCCTCCGGGGGAATCCCAAGGCGTTCCCAGGCCAGCCGAGAGACATAATCTCTCCAGCGTGTCCTGGGTCTTCCTTTGGGTCTCCTCCCGGTTGGACGTGCCCGGAAAACCTCACCAGGGAGGCGTCCAGGAGGCATTCTGACCAGGTGCCCGAGCCACCTCAACTGGCTCCTCTTGATGTGGAGGAGCAGCGGATCTACTCCAAACCCCTCCTGGATGACCAATCTTCTCACCCTATCTCTAAGGAAGAGCCCAGACACCCTTTCGGCCGCTTGTATGTTTGAACGGAAGAACTTCTTCAAGAGCTATTTTCTATCAGAAGCTAATGCAGGAGATAGGTGGAGGAGACTATTTTCATGTTCAGCCTGCATGAAAAACTCAGAGTGACCGATTATAATCAGAAATAATAATTAAAAAAAGGTTTTTCAGTGAAGTACCACTTTAATGCAAGCTGCACCTGATGACGCGCAACAATCAAATCGTAATTTTATTTAAAACAGAACCTGACCCTTGTGCTTTGATAGTGAAAATGAGTCAGAATGAGGTGCTTTTCAGGAAGAATTTCAGAACCTTTTTATTGTCTGAAAACAAAAACAAATTGATGTGAGTAACAGGAGATTTATTAGGCATTTGGCTGCACTGAGACTCTGTAAAGGTCAAGATAAAGAATGTAGGAGGAACAAACAGATTTCAGTTTTTCACTATTACTCTTTATTCAGTCCCACTTTTCCTTCTTGTCTGCTCTAGTTCAGCTTTTCTGTTCAAAAGCTTTGAGTTACATGAAATAACCTATTAAAAAGGGAAAGATATAAATAATAATTATTCTTATTATGTGACTAAAAAAACCAAATCAAATATTGTGTTGAAGTAATAAATGGAAACAGAAAGTTTATGTCACCAACTAAAATGTTATTGTTATTATTATTATTATTATTATTATTATTATTATTATTATTATTATTATTATTATTACTATTATTATAAATAATAATTAAAAAGTATGATATACGACTACTGGACATTTGGTTTTTGAATTTATAGTTCATTACTCCAACATATAAAATTAACCTGGAAAATTTCCAACAGTTCACTCAACATTTAAAGGTTGAATATGGAACACGAACACCACAGCGACATCTAGTGTGTGGAGGTTGTAGTTGCAACAACAGCTTATCTATCCATGAGAAAATTAGCCATTTCCGCATGCACATGATGCTCTTAAAAATGTTTTATTTGGGTCCATCTGTTGTAGGCTTCACCTAAACTCACTCTGGTTTTAGATCTTTTATGGTCGCTCCTCCTCTGAGAAGGATACCGACATCTTCTGGGCTCAGAAGCAGCTGCTTGACTTGCAGAGTCCACCATTTTCCACAGTGCCAGCCTCACTGTGCCAAGCGGTCTGTTTACTGTATTTGGCAACCCTGCAACGGTGCCCTCTATTGGCTGGTAGATGTAAACATAAACCCAGTGTCGTGCCCGTCAAAAGAAATATTTGATTATTTTTTATTAAAATATAGCTTTTAAATGAAATACTGTACCTTCATTCTGCACACCTCTAAATGCCTCGTAGAGGTACTATTTTTTTTAATATAGCTTTTTATTAAATTGTTCCATAGTCAACTTGCCAAAATGTGAGCAGTTGTTATTTTATGACACAATGAGGTGAAATACCAGACTTATTATAATGTTCAGATACTAATATGTGCAGCTCATTTCTGAGCCCATTTAGCATCTTAAAAAAAACAAATAAAAGCTTTTGTGCTTCTAATAAACTCTTGCAGTAGACTGAAAGCTCCCGGACGCTCTCGTTTGTATTGATCACATCTTCCCTGCAGAGTATCAATCCACCAACTTTCCTTTGTGTCGTGTCAAATACAATCAATTACTGTGAAGGAGAACAATCATAACAAGCTCTGGAGTGTTTGGAGACGGTTTCACTGCTGTGGACCGTGATTCTTTCAGTAATTTCTCAACATAGTGTGATGAAATTGTGATGTGAATTGTTCAAATGTCTTATTTTGTGTTGTCTGCTGATATTGATTTAGTAACTGAGCAGATCTCAGAGTTTTACTATTAGAGTAAAAAGACTCAATTGAGACATTCAAAGAAAGGAGCTACATGTCGTTATAAATCATTTTGTTCATGATGCTTTATTGTCAGTAANTTATCCGGAGTCGAGTCGCGGGGGCAGCAGCCTAAGGAGGGAAGCCCAGACCTCCCTCTCCCCAGCCACTTGGGCCAGCTCCTCCGGGGGAATCCCAAGGCGTTCCCAGGCCAGCCGAGAGACATAATCTCTCCAGCGTGTCCTGGGTCTTCCTTTGGGTCTCCTCCCGGTTGGACGTGCCCGGAAAACCTCACCAGGGAGGCGTCCAGGAGGCATCCTAATCAGATGCCCGAGCCACCTCAACTGGCTCCTCTCGATGTGGAGGAGCAGCGGGTCTACTCTGAGCCCCTCCCGGATGACCGAGCTTCTCACCCTATCTCTAAGGGAGAGCCCAGCCACCCTGCGAAGAAAACTCATTTCGGCCGCTTGTATTCGCGATCTCGTTCTTTCGGTCACTACCCAAAGCTCGTGACCATAGGTGAGGGTAGGAACGTAGATCGACCGGTAAATTGAGAGCTTCGCCTTTCGGCTCAGCTCCCTCTTCACCACAACAGACCGGCACAACGCCCGCATCACTGCAGACGCAGCACCAATCCGCCTGTCGATCTCACGCTCCACCCTTCCCTCACTCGTGAACAAGACCCCGAGATACTTGAACTCCTCCACTTGGGGCAGGACCTCGTCCCTGACCTGGAGAAGGCATTCTACCCTTTTCCGACTCAAGACCATGGTCTCGGATTTAGAGGAGCTGATTTTCATCCCAGCTGCTTCACACCCGGCTGCGAACTGCTCCAGCGAAAGCCGGAGATCACGTTCTGATGAAGCCAACAGGACCACATCATCTGCAAAAAGCAGAGACCTGATCCTTAGGTCACCAAAACGGATCCCCTCACCACCTTGGCTGCACCTAGAAATTCTGTCCATAAAAGTTATGAACAGAATCGGTGACAAAGGGCAGCCTTGGCGGAGTCCAACTCTCACCGGAAACAAGCCCGACTTACTGCCGGCAATGCGGACCAAGCTCTGACACTGGTTGTACAGGGACCTAACAGCCCGTATCAAGGGGCCTGGTACCCCATACTCCCAGAGTACCCCCCACAGGGCCCCCCGAGGGACGCGGTCGAACGCCTTCTCCAAATCCACAAAACACATGTAGATTGGTTGGGCGAACTCCCACGCACCCTCCAGGACCCCCCCAAGGGTATAGAGCTGGTCCAGTGTTCCACGGCCAGGACGAAAACCACATTGCTCCTCCTGAATCCGAGGTTCGACTATCCGACGGACCCTCCTCTCCAGAACCCCTGAATAGACCTTACCAGGGAGGCTCAGGAGTGTGATCCCCCTGTAGTTGGAACACACCCTGCGGTCCCCCTTTTTAAATAGGGGGACCACCACCCCGGTCTGCCAATCCAGTGGAACTGCCCCCGATGTCCACGCGATATTGCAGAGCCGCGTCAACCAACACAGCCCCACAACATCCAGAGCCTTAAGGAAATCCGGGCGGATCTCATCCACCCCCGGAGCCTTGCCACCGAGGAGTTTTTTGACCACCTCAGTGACCTCTGCTCCAGAGATTGGAGAGCCCAACCCAAAACCCCCAGACTCTGCTTCCATCCTGGAAGACGTGCCGGTGGGATTGAGGAGGTCTTCGAAGTACTCGGCCCACCGATTCACAACGTCCCGAGTCGAGGTCAGCAGCACACCCTCCCCACTGTAAACAGTGTTGGTAGTGCACTGCTTTCCCCTCCTGAGGCGCCGGATGGTGGACCAGAATCTCCTCGAAGCCGTACGGAAGTCTTGTTCCATGGTCTCACCGAACTCCTCCCACGCCCGGGTTTTTGCCTCCGCGACCACCCGAGCCGCATTCCGCTTGGACTGCCGGTACCCATCAGCTGCCTCCGGAGTCCCACGGGCCAAAAGGACCCGATAGGACTCTTTCTTCAGCTTGACAGCATCCCTAACCGCCGGTGTCCACCAGCGGGTTCGGGGGTTGCCGCCACGACAGGCACCGGCCACCCTGCGGCCACAGCTACGGTCAGCCGCCTCGACAATGGAGTCACGGAACATGGCCCATTCGGACTCAATGTCCCCCGCCTCCCCCGGGACGTGTTCGAAGTTCTGTCGGAGGTGGGAATTGAAGCTCCTTCTGACAGGAGACTCTGCCAGACGTTCCCAGCAGACCCTCACAACACGTTTGGGTCTGCCAGGTCTGACCGGCATCTTCCCCCACCATCGAAGCCAACTCACCACCAGGTAGTGGTCAGTTGACAGCTCCGCCCCTCTCTTCACCCGAGTGTCCAAGACATGCGGCTGCAGATCAGATGAAACGACAACAAAATCGATCATCGACCTGCGGCCTAAGGTATTCTGGTGCCAAGAGCACATATGGACACCTTTATGCTTGAACATGGTGTTCGTTATGGACAATCCATGACGAGCACAGAAGTCCAATAACAAAACACCACTCGGATTCAGATCAGGGGGGCCGTTCCTCCCAACCACACCTCTCCAGGTCTCACTGTCATTGCCCACATGAGCATTGAAGTCCCCCAGCAGAACGAGCGAGTCACTCGAAGGAGCGCTTTCCAGTACCCCCTCCAGGGACTCCAAAAAGGGTGGGTAGTCTGAGCTGCATTTTGGTGCATAAGCACAAACCACAGTCAGGACCGGTCCCCCCACCCGAAGACGGAGGGAGGCTACCCTCTCGTTCATCGGGGTAAACCCCAACGTACAGGCACCAAGATGGGGGGCAAGAAGTATGCCCACCCCTGCTCGACGCCTCTCAGTGGGAGCAACTCCAGAGTGGTAGAGAGTCCAACCCCTCTCAAGGAAACTGGTTCCAGAGCCAGAGCCATGCGTTGAGGTGAGTCCAACTATATCTAGTCGGAACCTCTCAACCTCACACACCAACTCCGGCTCTTTCCCCACCAGAGAGGTGACATTCCACGTACCAAGAGCCAGCTTCTGTAGCCGAGGATCAGACCGCCAAGGTCCCCGCCTCCGGCTACCGCCCTTTCCACATTGCACCCGACCCCTTTGGCCCCTCCCACGGGTGGTGGGCCCATGGGAAGGGGGACCCACGTCTCCTCTTCGGGCTATGCCCGGCCGGGCTCCATGGGTGAAAGCCCGGCCACCAGGCGCTCGCCAGCGTGCCCCACCTCCAGGCCTGGCTCCAGAGGGGGGCCCCGGTGACCCGCGTCCGGGCGAGGGAACACTGGTTCCATTTATTGAACTCATCATAAGGGGTATTTTGGGCTGCGCTTTGTCTGATCCCTCACCTAGGACCTGTTTGCCATGGGTGACCCTACCAGAGGCATAAAGCCTCAGACAACTTAGCTCCTAGGATCATTGGGACACTCAAACCCCTCCACCACGATAAGGTGGCAACCCAGGGAGAGGGTTGGAATTAAAAGTTAACCATTATTATACTGCAGTGTTTGCGAAAACACGTCGGACAGTCAGACATTACCGACGTGATTTAATATTGTCCGACGAAAAACTTTAAATCGTCGCAGTGCGTCTACTCTGAACGTGCCAAAATAAAATAAACTTCCTTGAAAACCACAAATTGCAGACTGTTTGTTGGCTTCCCCTGGAAGCCCTCAACTTACACACCCAGGNCTGAACAATAAAAGATATATGTGGCTGTTGGAATTAAAAGTTAACCATTATTATACTGCAGTGTTTGCGAAAACACGTAGGACAGTCAGACATTACCGACGTGATTTAATATTGTCCGACGAAAAACTTTAAATCGTCGCAGTGCGTCTTCTCTGAACGTGCCAAAATAAAATAAACTTCCTTGAAAACCACAAATTGCAGACTGTTTGTTGGCTTCCCCTGGAAGCCCTCAACTTACACACCCAGGGAGAGCCCGAAACAAGATCCAGTTTCTACCTATATTACATAATTTATTTGGACTCAGCGTACCGGGTCTTCTTCCGCCCTGGGACTGGGAGATTGGGGTTCGATTCCCGGTCGGGTCATACCAAAGACACTCAGCACTAAGGGGTTGGATTGGGGGGTTAAACCACCAAATAAGATCCCGAGCACGGCCATGTCTGCAGCTCACCGCTCCCCACGGGGATGGGTCAAATGCGGAGGACAATTTTCACCACACACCAGTGTGTGTGACAAACTGATGGCTTTAATCTTTAATCTTTTGGGCAGAGAGGATGGAGAGCGGCACAACGCTGATTACTGATGCACACCGCCGGGCAGCTGCGTCCTGCACACGGCCACAGTAACATTCTCAAGTGGCGCCACGAAAAAAAAAAAACATAATTAACACGCGATCGTTCATGTTTGCTCATACTGTCTTTCATTTGTGCCTGACGCACTCCACTGCTGAAGAGCTCATCTCCCGTGCTTCGGTGACGTCACCTCATTGGCGCGGCCGCACATTGCCTATTCCGCTATTTTTGCGGTCAACAGATCTTTTTGATGTGCTAATTTCAAAATTAACTCGAGTTCAAAATGAAGAAGCAGTCTTTCTGGAGGATTGAGAGGAGATGCAGCTAAAAGACAAACAGGACAGGAAAATAGTCGCATAAAAAAAACAAAGCAGTGTTTGAAAAGGAAAATGTAGGTAGATTTATTCCACTACACGTTTGTAATTTTATAATAAAAATAATTTAAAACCAGGTAATATTTATTTATTTGATACAATTCAGATCACCTTCAAAACGCAGTCCCACACCCAGGGCCGTTTCTAGGCTTTTCGGGGCCGACGCCACAGTGCCCCCCCCCCCCCCCCCCCCCCCCCCCCCCCCCCCCCCCCCCCCCCCCCGGAGAGAAAGATAATTTCTTTATATTGTAATATTTGTGATGAACTTAGACGTCAGACAGAATGACATGTTGTCCTTAACATCAGTTTATTAGAGTAGTTTAACAAACAGCTGAGATAAACCCACATCTCCAACTTCCAGTTTCACCTCAACCAGCCACAACGTCTCTTAAAGGAACAGTAACATCAGGCTACAGCATCAGTCACAAAAAGCCCTTTACAATATGTTGTTGCTGGTGTTTCCTAATAAATTATAATAATTATATGATGATCTCTAATAATTTCCTGATAAACTCTGTTGGTTTATTTTCTAAGCAGAGGGACTGTCTAATCCTCATTTTCTGAATTTGGCAGAAAATCACATTGATGGTTCTTTTTTCAAATTATGTCAACAGATTATTGTCACAATAAAAATATGTATAATATGTAAAGGTCAGAGGTCACTACAATACCCACTGTTAAATAGATACAAATCTGAAGCCCGCGAGGACATTGTCCTACGTGGTTCAAAAATGTCCTGCGTGAGACGCTCTCACGTCTGCCAGTTTGGCAGGAGTGGCTCAAAAGTTTTCGCAAACACTGATACTGTAGTATTTCTAATTTAAAATTAATATTTGTACTTTAGTATTACGATTAACTGACAATTGTTGTAACCCTTGTTGCTCTAAATTGATAAATAATGCAAACATACAATTCAATTGCTTATTTCTTGCCATGGAAGCTAAAAGGCTAATTGATAAATACATTGTCACTAGGTGTGAGTGAGTGGTTGTATCTTGCTCGTCTCTAAGTGGCCCTGGGTTGGACTGGAGACTTTTCCATGGTGTCACCCGTCTCTTTCCTAGTGGCTGCTGCTCCTCGTGACCATATTAGGAATTAAGCAGTTCAGAAGATGAATGCATGAATAATTTCCGTGAAATGTTTAAAAGCAAAAATGATAACTGAACATATAGATTTTCATGGAAAGCAGTGGAAACAGCAAACTTCATATTTACAAAATACACTTGTAAATAAAAGGCTTTTAAATGTTGGCCTTTTGACCTTTACTTTTATTTATTTAATTATCTATTATTTGTTTCTCTCTCTCTCTCTCTCTCTCTCTCTCTCTCTCTCTCTGTGTGTGTGTGTGCGTGCGTGCGTGTGTGTGTGTACTGTGTGTGCTGCTGACAGTTCTTGCTTCTTTCAAAAGGAGTCAGTTTTCAGACAGCTTCTGTTAGTCTGAAGTTTGACTTTTAGTCATGGTGGACTTTTGGGCAGCATGTGCATTTGACCCCTTCTGAATTAATTCAGAAATGATCTGATTTGAGGTTGTGGTGCTGTTGAACAGCAGATTGCAAAGTGTTTCTAGGAGTATATTTATCACCCAGCCAAAACAGAATTCCAACATTTGCAGAATCCCTCTATTTTTCACTTTGGATCAGAAGTAACATGGTTGTTCTTTAGGTTCTGCTTTCCAGATCAACCTGAGCATCAAATAGAAGGTATTTTAGTTTAGAAGCAGCTGTTGTCATTGATGAATAAAAGAGCAAAATGGTTGCTGTGGTTACTTGTGATAATCTTGTTTAATTGGTTAATTAGTGATGTTTGTAGTTGAACCAGCAACAGTCGTGGTCATAAGTCTCTAGACTATAATTGTTTTGACCTGATTCTCACAACAATCGTTTCTTTGTTTCTGTGTTTTTCCTCACAAATTTAAAACAGAAGAAGCTCAGCTGGACTAAAATGATGCCACTATTTTCTGAGCATCATTTAGATTTGACTGCAGGCAACCAAGATCTGTTTCTCAGAATGTGATTTTTAGGTCAGCCTGTCCTTTCTGTTCTATGTGAGTGTCAACATAGCTATCTGCATGTGTTCCTGTGGCAACAATGGATCGTCACTGCAGGCAAGGCTTAGGTTCTACCATAATGACATAAAGTTTCTTCTAATTTCTTTGACCTGATTGTTTGTTAAATAGATTGTATCTACAGAGCAAATATACAGAATATCTGTAGCCTAATTTAGGAAAACTAGAAATGTCCCTATCAGGACTCTGTGATACTGATCAGAACAATTTAATAGAGACATATTTGGGATTTTTGCTTAAGTTATAATAGGTCCACTTTAAGAAAACAACACTCGGCTGCTATAAGCTGAGAAGCTCCGATAACCAGGATGAGATCGGAGTAGAGCAGCATGTGTCTCTTGCACGTGAAAAGTGGTTCTATTCTACTTTCCCCATTTGTGATGTCACAATAAGGGACTTTTTTAAACAGCTTGTTTTAGGCACATAATTCATAAAACCAAACACTGACAGAAAAAGAATGGATGTGTTTTTCCACATTTGGAGTGTGTATAGAGGTAGTAAAACCCACATGGCAGCACAAAAGGAAGGAAAAGGTGAGTTTTGCTGAATATGCCCCCTTTAACATTATAAACCTAAAATAACAAGTCTTAATATGATCATTTAAAACTTTCGTTTTTTGCAGCACCAACTTTCCAATTAAAACAAAAGTTTTTAGAATCAATATGAAATTCTGTGAGAGCACACACACACACACACACACGAAATCATCATCATGGCGTTTTGCATTTTTGATGATGTAGTAAACGCAGCCACTATATTTGCAGAGAAATGCAGCTGTAAAAAGTCTGAGCTGCATTTTAAAGAGGCACCATGTGTGTTCATACATCCTAGAAAACAATCTGGATACAGTCTGGATATGCTAAAATATTGATTCAGATGTGATAAGAATCAGGATGGAAATCTGAAGACAGAAGGTGGTTGTTTGGCTGTTAAACATAAGAAATGAAATCATATTAAATAAAACTCACACCACCTTTAGATTTTTCATCAATTAAATGCAACATTTAGCCTTTTCAGTATAGTTTATACCTTGTGTTTATTCTGACATAAAGTACTACCACATCACTGTTAATTACTTCTGACTGAAGTTTGTTTTTAGTCTGCTGCATTGCAAGAAGAACAAGACCATTATACTAATTAAAGCACAAAACAGCCTCCCCGCTCTAAATAAGCCCATTATGCTTGTGCTTCAGCAGAACTGTGGACTTCAGCCGAACAGTTGAGGAGAGAAGTGACAGCTGGTCCTGTTTAAAACCTTATTCCCCACTCTCTTCCAGAGATTCCCCAAAGACCGTCTCATTTCCAACAGTGGATAAGCCAGGTACTTCTTCCCTCGCATCACCAGACAGCAGTGCTGAGATCTAAGGCTTCATTCAGATGGCCTTTGGGCAAAAATCACTTCCAGATAAATTATGACAATGAGGGGAAATTATGAGAATGTTGGGAAGGATGTACCATCCTGCATTATAAGTTCATGACAGTGAATATGAGCTGGAAAATTGTCTATTTTCAACTCATTTTAAGTCCAGGCAGAAAATGGAAGCAATCATATCTTACATCACAGACTCCAGGAATATTTCTTTTTTTTTTTTTCCAACTTGAGTCTCTAATCTCATCGTCACCAGCTCTGAAACAGCACTGATGTGTCTTTGTGAATCTTGAACTAAATATACGGTACAGACTCCAAACCTCAAATAAAACCCTTATATAATGGTTCATCTGTGCAGTGAAGATGGTCTTCTTTGTCTTTTGTTCTTCGCTTGTTTTTATCTTCTGATGAGCTGATGAGAGCACTTTCAGGCCAAACTCACTCAGTTTGTTCAGTATCACCCTCAATATTTTCTCATTTATGTTGTGCATAAAATAGTGCATAATACTCCTTTGCATCATTTCTTTACAACTTTGGTACCCAAATAGAAAATTGAAAATTTTACAACTGCATGCTGTTTGAAAGGAAAACGAAAAACAATATAAACTGGTCAGTTGAAATTTAAGAGCCCCTTTGTTTTAATTTGTCTATTTTAAATGCCACCTGCTCAGTTTTTTAATTTAAAAACTATAAAGCATTTGAGATGATACTCATCATTCCTGCATCTTGCAAAACTGTTCACTTACGTGTTAAAACCTTATCAAAATGCATATTAGCTCAAAAAAAAAAAGCACAAAACAGCTAACTCTAATTGAAAGTCACACCTGAGTACTCCAGAGTCAAAGGTTAAAATTTACATCCTGAAAATGTTGCAGAACCTGATCACTTAAGCAGAACCAATTAATATGACAGTTTGAACATGATAGATTTCCTCTCCTGTGAAAAATGGCTGGCACTTTAGGATCCGCTCATTTTAAGTTGACCGGAGAGAAAACGCGACACCTGTTCAGCTGCAGCATATGGGAGACGTACCTCCTTTGATGCAAATGTTGTCATTTAAACCTCGCATTCTTGTTACAGCATGGTGACTGTGGTAACACTTTACAATAAGGGTCCCTTTATTAATGTTACTTAGTGCATTATTAAGCATTAATAAACTAATTAATAAAGTAATAACAGCTGTTTAACCATATTATGTAATGCATTACTAAGCAGACACCCCACCCCACCCATCCCTGGCCCTTTGTTCTAACCTTAAAGAGGACCTAGAATCTAAACCAACAACTTCCTTGTTGTTGTTGAATAAAGACAGCTTGGGTGATCAAAGCAGCATACCAAAAAGTCAAAGCCGTGTGTGACCTACTTTTTATGTAAATTAGAAAGTTGAAAAAGGTGAGAGAAAAACTTCTGTTCTGAGAAAGCCTTCCTTAACACGTCATAAGGGGGAGCCACGCCTCCTCAAACCTGCATCTGTCTGAGGCCTTCTGGGGAAACCAACCAATCAGCAAGCAGCTCATTATCATATTCATGTCCTGGCCCAGTGGGAGGGGCAAACAGATCTTTTCACTGGTTTAGGGGGTTTAGAATGGCCTGTATCAGGGCTCCTGGGATAGATGAAAGCCTGTTTTAGATTGTTGATTCATTGCATTCTAGGACCACTTTAAGGACACTTAATAGTTAATATTAATGGTAATATTAATAAAGGGACCCTTTGTTTATTAATGCTTAATAATGCACTAAGTAACGTTAATAAAAGGACTCTTATTGTAAAGTGTTACAAATACTTTTATTAAAAAAACTCAAACAGTTCATTTTAAACAGTAAGGGAACATAATTATGATTTTTTCCCCTTATAATTATAAATTTTTCTTCCTGTGTGCAAAATTTGGTTTGTGTAGTTCTGCATTCAGAAATCCATTTTTGGCAGCTCAGCCGTTAAACACGGTCAATTTGAGATTAGCTATCATATAACACTTTTCCTTCATTTTCTCTTCCGTTGTGGAGCTGTAGGTCAACGTGACACCGGAAGGAAAAAACTGCCTTTAACAAAAAAAAAAAGAAAGCGTTTCTCTGACCACCAACTGAATATGTCTCCAGGGTCTTGGGAAATTTTATTAGTTTTCACATTTTAGAGAAAGTTACAATAACACAAAATGTCAAAATCAATATTTGGGAACATTTACAGCTGACATGGTTCAGTTTAAATCGTAGGTTGTCATAAAGGTTGTAATATTGAAGCAATTTGTGGGTCTTTTTTCCACATGTAAGGTCGGTTTCATGAGTAAATTGTGATGTCAAAGCTACATCAAACCTGATCCCGTCAAAGGAAACGATGTTCAGAATGGGTCCTGTCATCAGATACAGTCCCTCACTGTTCTCTTCTGATTGTTTCACTTTAAATGTAATAATTGATGTGAATTATGAAGAACAGTGCTGGGCTAACAGCTGAATAAAATCCATTTGAATCATAATTCTTCTGGATGTCTGCTGCAGCTGCGTCCCAGAGCCAAACACTGTCCATGTGAGCATCAGCTCTGATGAATACGAGAACGGCATGTAAAGATTTGAGCGATGCAGGCTTGGCTGCATTTTCTACGTAGAGCTGTAAAGTGAAAATTGAAAGTGAAATGTACAGGATGTGAGATGTTTGCTCAGCAGTTTCTAGCTGTTAACTGGTCAGCAGCTAAATGTGACAAACAGAAATGATTTTCTCTCCTGAGGAGGGGGTCTGATGAGTTTGGCAGATTGCTGGTGTGTCGTTTCAGATGAGTGTAATATTTATGAGACAGTGCTGATGGCCCTTTGTAAACACTGTATTTCATTTTAAATATGGTGTGACTCATTTATGATAGGTTAGAATGAAGCCTGGTGATGCTGTCTGTTATGTTGATATTGACAGGCTCACTTTGCGCTGTGCTTTTTTAATGTGCCGGCTGTTATTTAAGCTCTTGGAGTTTCACATATGATAAAGGGAAGCTGTTTGTCTCCTATGTGTGTTCTGGGTCTGATCCATCCATCCATCCATCCATCCATCCATCCATCCATCCATCCATCCATCCATCCATCCATCCATCCATCCATCCATCCATCCATCCATCCATCCATCCATCCATCCATCCATCCATCCGTTTTCTGCATGATCCAGGAGGTACCAGGTCCAGGAGAGATATTCAGACCTCATTCTCATCATTCACATGGACCCCAAGGGATTGCTAGGCCACAGAGCATTTTTAATTCTTCCAACTGGTTCTGGGTCTGCCCCAGGGTCTCCTCATAATTTGCCTGGGAAATTTCCAGAGGGAGCAGTTCAAATACCTGAAGCACGTCAGCTGATTTCCCACCTTATCTCTGCGCCCGAGCCCTGTCACACAACAGAAGGAGCCAATTTCAGCTGCTTGTATCCAGGATGTTGTTCTTTTGGTCATTATCCAAAACTCATCAGCTTAGGTAAGGGTTAGACTCGTCTTTGGCTCAACTCCTTCATCACCATGACAGCCTGTAGCAACACCCTCATTACTGCAGATGAAGCCCCGATCCATTAGGCCATCACTCGCTCCATCCTGCCATCACTCATAAACAAGACACCAAGATAATTTACTCCTCTACCTGAGACAAAGACTCGCTCTAAACCTGGAGCATTCCTCTTTCTTTTTACAAACAATGTCTTCAAACTTGGAACAGCTGATTCTCTAAAAAGTCAGCAACAACCCACCCCAGCTAAGACTAAAACTCACAGCTTGAAGATGACTTGAGAACCATATCATCTGCAGAAAGCACAGATGAGACCCTGAGGTTTCCAAAAGCAGACAGTCTATTCTCCATGACAACGCCTTGAGATCCTATCCATAAACAACTCAAACAAGATTGGAGAAAGTGGCTTCATTGTGCTCAGCATGAGAATGCTACAGGAAGCAACCTCTCCTACCACCTGTGAGGAAAAGGGTCAAGGTTGGGTGCAGTAGTGAGTGCAGGAGGCTCATTTCTGGCGTCAGAAACTGGCATAAGATAAGCTGTGCTGCAAAAAGTTAACTTGCTCTGTGTCTGAACGCTAAAAGTGAAATTCAGTGATAAGTTCGTTTTTTTTTTTGCAGGTTATTTAGCTCATCTGACTGTTTACTGTCCAGTATCCACTAATACTAAAGTGCTGGAAGTTAATAAACAGATGGAAATATCTCCAGTGATAAAAAGGGTGAAATTAATGCTGGGAAGGAATCAGTTGTTTGTGCCAATTTTAGAGTCAATAGGAGCCAATTAGAATTGAGGTCATTGTCCCATAACAGCATCCTAAATCAGATAATCAATTACATCATTGGGTCTGGATGCTTTACTAATGCAAATGAGCTTAAAATATTAAAGATGACATAAATATTTTAAACATTTAGGATAGTGAGTTAAAGAGGCTTTTTATCAGATCTGCATTTGGGCAGCTTCAGATGTCTAAAATATCAGATGGAAATATTTTTTAGGTATTATTAAAAACAGGTAATTGGCTCAGCTTTTTTCTCAAAGCTACTTTGACATGCTGTTCATAATTAGTTTATTACGTTTTAGATGCAGATGGAGAGTATTTAGCAGCACCGTCTCCACAATGGCAGGAAGTCACTGTTTATTTTTACACAAACCATTACAAGTGGCCCCAGATTAAGCAGATGAAATAATGCAGGATAATCCCAGCTAACCAAGACCCGCGGTGCGTTCAAAAGCACAATATTTATCTCGGATCTGCCTGCCCTCACAAAGCTCTGTGCTGACCTGCAGCAGGGTGACAGGGAGGTGTCGCTGCATGTTTGTGCTGCTTGTGTGTTCAATTAGCAGCACAAGTTCACTTCTGCAGACAAACCCATCAGCAAAACAACTTGTGAGAGATGGATGAGCTGATTTGAAGGTTTTATTTATTTGTAAACAAGAAAAAGGTTTGACATAGTTCTGCAAGGTGAGATTGAGTGGTAAATAATAAAACTCCAGAGTGAAGGCTTTGTTCAATAGAACACGGGGCACTTTGAAAATGATTTAACCACACAGCAGTTTGCATAAACTTTGAGCCCATCATGTGCAAGAATAAACCATTGATTTTTATTGTAATCTCCCTTTCAACTGATTTCCATTATTGACAAGAGCATTTATGAACCTTTAAAACCTCTAACCTCGTCGTGCCCTGTTGTACTGCTTTATTGATTGCCCCTATGATGCACACGCTGTGCTGAGATGAGAATCAGTGAATTATTATTAACGATACACCCTCGAATTCTAAGTGTAGGTAATTGCATTAAAGCCCGTCCAACCCACACACACACTTTTTCACTAAAACACACACACTCACACACAAACACACTCGCCTGGTCGTGTTTACGTCTTGTAGAAATTCACTTTGTCATAAGTTTGTTTTATAAGAACAGCAGGAACACTCTGATCCTTTTAGAAAATAAAAAGTGTTGAAAACAAAAATTTAGAAAATAATATATTTTTTTAACTAAAAACAGTTTTGAACTTGAATCATTTATGATGCTTTGACTGTACATACAGACCTAACTACAACAATAATAGCCTCATATAAGCAAGGACGGACTGTTCTGCTTGGCTTTTTATGTAAAAACAAAATATTGCATCATTTTATGTTCCTATAAATTTGCAGTGGGTTTAAAAACCAGCAAGAGATGTTTGTGCTGCAACATCTGGATGTAAAAAAAGGCTGCTAAGAATGTTATAATCACGCAGACAAGGCCTAAGCCGCTCCATTACGGGCTAAGCTGACCTATCAGTGGGGCTTTTACTAATCCAAATTGTGCTTTAGCTGGCAGAGATTGCTCAATTCAGACAGAGTGTTGGGAGGGGTGAGGAGATGAAGCAGTTCACCTGCCATGTGAGCTGCTATCACGAATGAGATATTTATCTCCCAGCATTATGCAAGCGCGAGAGCTGAGGGGTTTTTCAGTTGGAAAAGCTCATTTTCATGATGGATATTACACGTTTTCACTGTGAAAACAGAAGCTATGACCAGTTCAGAGTGCCAGGATTTAATAGCCTGAGATGTCGTGCAAACATGATGTTCAAACCACCATGAGTGACGGTTTTATTTACAACTAAAGACAGGGACAAGGAGGGAATTTGTTGTTTAATATGGGAATGAGGTGTTTATTTCTAACCTCGTGAGTACTGCTTATGTCAGACTTAAAGATGCATTTGTTATTTTGACAAGATGCAAGGGGAGAGTTTGGCATTCTTGTTTGTTCTGGAGGAGATTATTATTATTTTTTATGTGACTTTTGAGCAGAAGCCAGCCATAATTCAAGCCTGCATAGTATGACTACATCTGAGTCGCTCACAGTGTGTTCCATAAGTAGAATGTGTTACCCAAGTTGACGCGGCACTGGGGAAATTAATTTGCTACAGTCATATAATGGTTGGTTATTCAATCACTGTTTGATTTAATCTAACACCATAATCTCAGTGGGTCGCTCCTCCTCGTGAAGCCTTGCAGCCGTAAAGGCCGAGGCGATAAAAGGCAGGATCAGATGGGGAGTCCACTCTGAATGGGGCCTAACTCTGCTGTCAGAGAGAAAACATGAAAATAGCTCTTAAACAACCAATCCACTAAACGCCTCACTTTACAGCCAAATTACTTCACATCATGACTTCTGAGCTCTCTGCTTTCTGTCATGTATATTTAATCACCTCCAAGATCAAAGTAAGTTCTCTCCCACTCTCATGGACTCAAAGGCTTGAAACTTTGTTCTAAACGGAACGCCATCCAAAGATCTCTTGGCACAAACCCCACTCTGCAACACCTCTGACCTGTTTATTAAGGCGGTTCTGCGTTATTTCAGCCGGTTGCACCAGCGAGGAAAAAGAAAGATCGTCTCTACGAGCAGGAAAATGGACAGGCAACACCTCGGCTGTGAAATGGCTGTTATAAGTCGCTGAACATCTCGCTTGTTTTTTAATACTCAAGATGGTCGGTGATATGAGGATGTAATCCCTGAATGGATCTCCGTATAGCCCTCAGCCCTTTAGAGCAGCTTGTTTGAGCACTTCCAGTAAACCCCTGTACACACCCTTAATCTCCACAGCAGAGGTAGTTCGACACAGCGAGTGAATCCGCTATAAACACACATCACAAATGCAGGATAATGTTTTAGAGATATACAGATTAGCTTGTGTAATCCAGGCTGCCAAAGGGAGAGCTTAAAGAGAAATGTGTCAAATGTTTATAGATAGAATAAAACCAAATGTTAAACCTAAATCTCTAAAGGCTCTTTTTTTATTGTCCTCAAATGTTCTGCTCTGTTCTCCAAATATGTGCAGGATCAATTACGTTTGGTGTAAAAAAAAAGAATGACGTAATGATATTCTTCAAGTTTTCACGACTCATCCCTTTGGACGTCTTTTCACAATGATGAAACTTTGCAGTTTTCAGGTCTAATCATCAGGTTGTTGAAGCCAAAAACACAGAATAGGAGTCACAATTCTATCCTGCTTCATAAAAAGAAAAAGCTTTTCCATAAAATGTATTATTATTGTCATTCATTACAAAAGCAAATGCTTTAAAATCCCTCATGGACAAATTGGAAGGGAAATGGCTGCATAAAAAATGGAGGCTTGTGGGTGATGAATTTTTAAATCTAGCCAGTGATTGAGTTCTGGGCACGGGACTTGCTCTTTATTGTCTCCACAAACTGCTTTGAGCGACACGAGGACTCGTTTTTATCTTTCACTGATTCCCAAAATCCACAAACTAATTCAGATTTTTAGCTCATTTGATCCACATGAGATCCTTTTCTGAAAATTGTAGAGATGATACAATGTCAATCCTCCATCTTTAACCCCTCTGTGCAGTCAGAGGCATAATGAAAGGTGAAAAACAACCCATATGATGAGTGGAGTTAGCCCCGTGGACACGCTGTGCCTTTAGATAACATATGTTTGATGTTAGAAACACGACAAAAGCTCCTGTAGCTGCACCTCCACCACCTCAGCTCTGCACCATCATGCACCAGTGAAATTATACCCAGAGACGCCAGGTGCACATTCACTTTTGTTTGCAGCATGATGATGTCATGGTCGAAATTTGGCTGAACAGATAGAAACCACATTTGGGTTGTTATTCATCTCCTAACTGATGCCAGAGCTCGGCTGTTTATTTGGACCATGTCTATGCCAGAGACAACTTGCTGACTGGATAATGCACTGAGCAGCGTACTGTGCACCACAGCAGCCCAATGCATGCACGCAGATATTAGCTGATAAATGCATATCTAGGTGAACTGAGTTCTCCTTGTCGGTCATTGTTTCTTGTAAAACGGTTGCATTTTTTTGGAGTCGACTAGAGAGTTCATTTCTGTCTTGATGAAAATTTCCTATAACCTTGATTTAATTATCTGATGGAAACTATTAGAAATGTCTACCTGGGTTGAAACATGTTTAATTATAGAGCACAACAACGCCTATTGCTTTCCTGCACAGTTGACTGCATATTACTTTTCTGTGAAGCAAATATACTGCTGACATGCAAATCCTTTATCAATAACCAGCTCTTAAAGCAGGTACACACCCAATGCAGAGCACAAATGAGCTAAAATGATCCACCCGGGCTGAGTAGCATGTTTTAATTAGTTGTGAAACCTGCTCTGCTATCTCTAGCCGTCTGCATTTCACATCAGTATTCAATTAAGTCTTGTGATCAGACGATTTGGCAGAGCAAACGGCACTGCTGCTTTTTGGAGCTTCTCTCATTCGAGTGGAGGGACTGTTTTGTCAAAATTAGGAGTCATAAAAAGGTTTATTTTCCAATTTATAAAAGCATATGAAGCTGAGTGCATGCAGAAAAAAATAACATTTACATTTGCATGTCACAATGTTGAGCTCACTAAACATTAGTTTCTGTGCTGTTGTTTTTTTCAGGTTTACTTCAGTTCAGTGATTTCTGTCTCATAAAACAGAGAGCTCTTTACCGATTTATCATCCGGATAAAACAGTTGTGGTGTAAACACCACTCTGACCAGTCCTTGAACTCATCACGTCACGCTTCAGTACATACAAAATAAAAGCTCAGCTCATTTATAGTATCTCATTTCACAATCATTCTGCATCCATAAATCCAACTGGACACCAGGGTGTGTAAAGTTACACAATAAATTAATTTCCTAATTACTTTTGTACATACAAGCAATATATTCTCATAAAGCCGGTTTTATTTGAGGGCTTTCAGAGGCATTAAGGAAACGTTCACTAGAGCGCCCGGTTAGCAGAAATGTCATGAAATGGAAGCTTAGTTATCACTCACAAGACAATATGACTTCATACATTCTTCAGTGAGAATATGTTTGAGCAAGGAATGTGGGAGGAAAGTAAAAAAAAACTGTTCACCAGAGGGCCTCTCCAGAGACTTGATCATTCAAATGGCAGAAATGTGTTAAAGGAAAGTTGAAATGAGGTTCCATTATCTGTAGCACTAAGTTATTTAGTAGAAATGATGCTCCAACACGATGAACTAAAAGAGGAGAGAAAAGACATCCTACTGACGTTTCACTCAGCAATTATGAAACATTAGACTTTTTCTGAAGTAGAAGATAAAGGCATTTACATTTTTGGCACAATTTACATATGGCATTTTCCAGAGTCACAGAATATTTTTTAAGTTTTTGATTGTTTTTATACTTAAATAATGAGAACATGTCCAGCAATGCTTTCTGTTTGTTTACTTAAATCAACACGGGGGGTAAACAGGGCAGAGACAGTCCTGATAAACCTCATACAAATATCTCCTAGCAAGAGTTGAGCACATAGTAAACCTTGCCTTAAAATACGTTGTTCCTTTTTTTTCTTGCTTTGTATCAAGAAAGGTGCAAAGTAATACGTAGTGGGGACTCAGTGCAACAGCCCACCTAGTGGTGGCTGAAGGAGACTGCAACTTAACAGTAACTTTTCACACGTAACAGCAATCAAAAATACTGTTAGCCGCTGTGATAGAGAAGGTCAAATATAAAAATAAGACAAACATGATGGCATTGGTAATGCAGCACAGTGAGCAGACGCAAGGAATAGGAAATGTTATATTTTAAATACTCCCATGAATCAGTGCTGCAAAAGTCACGGACTGATTGGGACTGTAACTGTGTCTAAATTCAGGGGTAGGGTTTTTGTGAAGACTCGTCCCACTCTGTCCATGCATATTGGGTCCTTCCTCGACTGCTTAAGCCAGGCGTACACTGTACCACTTTTTCACTCGTAGCATTCAGCTCCATCTCAAACTGTACGACTTCCTCACAGAGCAAAGCTCACGAGTCATACGACCCAATGATCGGATATGACGTCCCTGATTGCTCACGTGTGGTAGCAACACGTCGGACCTAAAACTATACTAAAAATGGTATTTTTTACACATGTCATAGTTTCGAGTCCAAAAACCTGGAAGACCCAGAGACTAGCTAGTATTTTTTCTTACCAATTTTGACAAAAAATATTTATGTAAAGAAAAAAAATGCAAACCAAAAAGCTTTTAACATTTTTTTATTTAAGCTTTTGTACGGCCAGATGCTAATATACTAACATTTAAAACTGTAATTCTTTCCCGCTTCATCCGTCTTTTTAACAAGAACAAAAATCTTCTGTTTGCCTTGCAATGAGTCCTTGTGCTTTTTTAATTTGTCTAAAACCTCGGCCAATAGCACGGCTCGGTCTGAAACAAATGACTGGATCATCTGGTTGTCTGTCTCACCAGACAATCACACTTCTGAATTTACCCGGGTCCTCCACACATCACACACTCACACATTTTGCAACAGAACACCACTGGTATGAGGAATATCAGAGAAGGAGAAACAGCCGGCTGCTACCACTTCAACTTTAGGACAAACTACCAGAGTCCCAAAACAAAAAGCACCGTTTGAAGTCACGGACAACAAAAGACGTTTTGGACATAGAAAACGGCAACTGGGGTTTAGCGCTCTCTCATTTACTCTGGCAACCTAGGTTCCGGTATCAGGCAGATGTGGGCCAGGGATGATGCCCGACGGGCGGGTTGAGAATGTCATGATTAAATGCTAGCTTGTTTTGCAGATTTGCCATTGCAGTTTGAAGCTCTTGGTGCTTCATAGGTGATAAAATGAAGATGTTTGTCTCCCATGTGTGTTCTGGGACTGATGCGGTTTGGTATTTGTATTTGGAAAGGCTGATCCATCCATCCATCCATCCATCCATCCATCCATCCATCCATCCATCCATCCATCCATCCATCCATCCATCCATCCATCCATCCATCCATCCATCCATCCATCCATCCATCCATCCATCCATCGCTATAAATCTTGAACCAGATCATGGGCCAATAGTTTAGAGATTCACAGACCTATTCCTCCCCACCTGCCTTCTCCTCTTCATCCAGAGGGATTCCAAGGTGTTCCCAAGACAGCTGTGAGAAATAATTTCTCCAGCAATTTCTGGGTCTGCCCTGAGGCTTTCATCTCAGTTGGACTTGTCTTAAACACCTCCTGTGAAAGGCATCCAGAGGGCAACCTAACCAGATGGCTAAACTGCCTCGACTGAACAAGACCCTAAGATACTTGAACTCTTCAGCCATTGCTCATTCCCAACCCTGAGTTGACATCCCATCCTTTTCCCATGACTTCAGACTTGATGCTGA
>SSNS01000273.1:499761-528198 GCA_006937985.1 Aphyosemion australe | reverse complement strand
CTGTCATGGCTAATTGATCTCCTCTCCTAGTGTTCCTCAGGTGAGCGTGTAGAGAGCAGGACCAGCTGAGACAAATCACCAATTATCCAGCCAGGGCATTTAAGGAGCAGCTGGACACACCTCAGTGCCGGATGATTACTCATGTTTGGGTAGTTCGAGCCACTTGAAGCCTCCAGTGTTTTTGTATATGTTTCTAGTGTGTCACAAGCCAGTAATTCCTTGTGTTTTTGCCACCCCAGGTGTTTTCAGTCATTTGCAACTCAGCTGCCATAACCTCCTTGGATCTCACGCTCCAGTCCAGTTACCCTACTCCTTCCCTGGCTGCCCGCTCTCTACCGCTTGCCTGCCCCTGGACCATCCTGCTCTTCTCCGTGTCCACTACCACAACCCCCAGCCTGACAACTTCCCCCCCGAGCTCTCACACCGTTCCTGGAGACAGTAAGCCAGCCAACCATCCTCTTCTCTCCCTCACCAAGACCAGAGACTTACCCGTTCTGTTTTACAGAGCTCCTGGACATTCCTGCCACCCGTTTGGAGCAGCGCTTTATTTTGGTGTCTTTAATAAATATCTTGATTTCCTTTCAGTCAGTGGTCTGTGTTTGATTCTACATGTCGTGGGTGAAACACGTACCTTCCGACATGACACTATCACAGTACAAAACAAACGTAATTCAATTAACCGGATCAGAATAAAGTAACCAAAATCAGATTTCTTCAAACTATCAAATAATGACTTAGAAACAGTTACAAGTGGGAGAGACAAATACATAAATAGTGTTCCTAAATAAGATAACAGATATAACAGTAATAACTCTGTATGTCTGTATAAAGTTAGTAAATGATCACATTTAATGTGTTTATGTGTGTAGAAGTTGGGTTTGGGGGTCCTGGCTTGTCTTGGACATGAACAGGGGGTCCTCAAAAAAACATTTTGGGAACCCCTGGTCTAGATTTTTCAAATCTAAACATGCTCAACACAGTTAATGAGAGACAAGAAAAAAAAAATTTAGAAAATCTAATTTCCTAAATACATCATGTTTCTAATTTACTGTAATTCTGGCCACTTTTCCAGGATTTGTATGTAAATGTGATTCATAAGTTACAATAAAAAGTCAACAAAAGAGTAAAAAAGGACAAAGTGTGATTGCTATGAGCTAATGTTGACATAAGAACTTTAAAGGTGAAGCTAATCAAAAGATGCTCTCACTTGTCTGCATGAAAACATTCTGTCCTCATGGCTGATGATGATGTCTACTTTACAAACCGCAGAAGAAAGCACGACCTTTTGAAAATATCACTAGAAAATTGATATGTTTCAAATTTGTAGAAAACACTTTCTGCATTATAAAAAGACACATTTTCCAAAGGCTTTAGTGTTGGTCACGTATGACACGTGCACTGATCATGCTTCAAAAATAGCTTTTGATTAGTTTTCAAGAGGCAATAAATTCAGTTAAAATCAGCTGTTGTAGACAAAAATCTCACCAGACAGATAAAACTAGGGGCTTCTTCTCGTTTAGATTTAAACAGACTGGCTAATAAGGGGATGGCTGGAGGACTGATGCTAATAAAACTAATAATCTCTGACTGATTATGCAGGAAGTGATGAAAACTTGAGCATCAGTGTGAGGCGTCAGATGGCAGTTCTGTTTAATTATATGCATTTTTCTAGTAGTGCAAAGTATGTAATATTCCTCTGTTATATTATGTTTCTTAAATCCTTATTGTTGAAGTTAAATTAAATACACAATCAAATAATAGTAATCTTTTATGTGTTTCTTTTTATTTTGTTGGAACCATCTTCGTGTTATTGTCTGCATCATGACCCTGGGGCTCTGAAGGCTGTTTTGTTGAAATTTAGTCAACAACAACAAAAAAAAAACTGAAATTCCCTTAACAATCAAAATATTTTATGTTCTACAGGAGCTGCAAATAAACAAAGAATGTAACATTAATCTGAAGCTTTTTGCTTGCAGCACATCAGAACCTGAATTATTGATGCTGCAAATCAGCTTTTGGAGTCAGTCACTCTTCTTCGTCTGGAGTCTAACAGGTCAATCAGCCCCGCTACATTAAAGCAGATTTTCACAGGGTGACACATAAAAAAAACATTGGGACGGGGATGATATGATGCTGTATATGCAGCACACAAACCAGGATGGCACTCAAGAGAGGGAGCAACAGAGACAAACAATACCATTAAATATGAATGTTTGTCTTTTTCTCCTAAAACAGTGTATTTGACCAAGTAATGGATTGTTCACATAGCAATTGAGGCACAAAGACGGAAGCTATTCAAGCAAAACAATGCGGCCCTTTGAGAGTATATGATCAGAGGATGAGAAAAAAACACTATAGTGCATGCATTACTGGCACAGCACCAGTGGAACAATGGTGGGAGTTCTTAGGAAAATGGGACAAACTGTTATGATCGACTTGTCATTATTTTTAAAATTTTAAATCACAAAAAAACAGTTTAATTTGACATCCCATGATCATCCTGTCTGATGCTTAAAACCACCCTTCACAACCATGTACTTTAGGCTAAAGTGTTTTTTCCTTCATTCCCTCAGTCCACTTCAAGTTTCTGAGTGACTCCGTCAAAGGCATGAATGGGCAGGCAGGGGGTGTGAAAAACAGGATGCTTGAGAATTCATGAGGAAATCAGCACGTGCAGATACCTCACCTGCACAAAGGACTGTGAGTGAAAATGTTTGTCATTAGAATAAAGTGTCTTAGTTAACGCTGAGTGAACAATTCACACTTTATTGCTGCTATCTATGACAAAAGTGGTGTGTTGTTTTGACTCAATCCTGCAGGAATAGATATCTGTGAGATTGTACGCGTGTTAGTGCATGTTATTAGATAGGCATCTGATACAGAAACTGCTGTCAAAAAAGTGATTGCATCCTAATTTTAATAAGTAGTTGTAACACTGTTGGCAGCAACAACCATCATACATTTGTTATAACTGGTAATAAGTTCCTCACGTGAGTGTGGAGGACACTATCTACAGAATTATTTTAATTTAGTCACATTAGAGTGTTTTCCAGCATGAATTGCCCATTTAAGGTCAAAGGTTAGACATTCTCCTTCATGACTTGCTGGTAGAGAGCAGAATTCATTGTTCCATCAATTACAGTCTAAAGAATATTTTCCCAAGAGTCTTGGGGGTCACCACAATGTGTTCTGGCAAATGTGAGACAAACCTTTGTTGCTTTTAGCCTTTTTGTTGAATCATGAACTCTGAGCTTAGCCAAGTGAGGTCTGCGGTATTTTAGATGCTGTATTGTGTGTTTTTGTCCTATAGAACAAACACCCACAGGTTCTCACTCACTCAGTCACATTCTTAATTGTTTATTCTTAAGTAGGGCATGGGGAGTTGGTGCCAAACTCCAGCAGTCACTAGGCGAGCGTCGACAGTCCATGAAATGGCAACCCAGAGACAAACAGGACAAACACATTAACATAGGAGTCCTCATAAAAAACCCACGCAATGCTACCAAGGTTCTAATAAAGTGATTTCCTAATTCTACAAGTCTGGCAGTAATCAGGCCTGAAACTAAACTCTTCATCCCAAATGATGTGGGTAATCACGTTAACTCAGGAATTAACAAAGGGGGCAATTACTTTTTCACATGTGGGCCAGATTGGTGTGGATGGCCTTTTTCAAAGGGTCAGAAAAACACTTTATTTACAATTGGAAACAGTTCTTTGAGCCTCCGTATAGAATATGAAACTCACAATGACCCAGAAGCACTTATAAGGGGCCAAACTGGTTGTGTGTGTGTGCGCGCGCAAGCGTGTGTGTGTGTGTGTGTGTGTGGGCGGGGGGTCTTGTAGTGTGATTGTCCAGCAGCTTAAGGAGCACAGGTTTTCCAAGGATTGAAGTAAGTATTCCATTAGGTCCAATGTGAGTGCTTCATGTCTCTTCTTTGTTTTTTCTCATTCAACAAAGATGTTACTATTACGTGGGCTAGCATTAGCACTAGCTTGGGCTACCATTAGCACTAGCTTGGGCTAGCATTAGCACTAGCTTGGGCTAGTGTTCTGCTGTTAACATTACCGCAATCAATGTTTATATATTTCTGACACTGAAGTTGGGACATGCAAATGTAAAGGGGTGTGTCTAAGCTTATGACACGTTAAAGAGCGAGTAACATCTAAACACTGATAACCTGTATAGATGAGTGAACCAGCTCCGGTGGCCTAGTGGTAGAGTGTCCGCCCCGGGACTGGGAGATCAGGGTTCGATTCCTGGTCGGGTCATACCAAAGACCTTGAAAAAATGGGACCCAATGCCTCCTCGCTTGACACTCAGCACTAAGGGGTTGGATTGGGGGGTTAAACAACCAAATAGTTCCCGAGCGCGGCCACAGCTGCAGCTCACCGCTCCCCACCATGGGGATGGGTCAAATGCAGAGATTTAATTTCAGCAGTGTGTGATGAATACTTGGGACTTTAACTTTCACGGTGCTGCAGACATGTGTAGTCATTAGTTTAGTATTTTAGTGCATCTTATTTAAAATTTAAAAATTCAGCCAAAAACCGTAATTATTTCTCCTCCAGGTTAAAACTCTGCTCCACACTGATTTAGAATCAGCCACGGCTGATGGCTGTAGACGTGCAGGGTGACGTCTGTACCGTACTACATGGCTGCGCTGCACTGGATTCCAGCTTAGTCTCAGCCGCACCTCCACCTGGCTCAGATCCTGACGATATGAAATGATACGGCTCAGAGCCGCTCACCTCCTTAAAAAAAGTCCTTCTCCCTTTCTGAAAGTGATCCTGGTGGAGAGAAAATCCTCCAGCCTGCTGCAGCTTCTCTGATTACACATTCTCCTGAGCGGTGAGTCTGCTGTGTGTGTGTGTGTGTGCTCGTGTGTACGCACGAGTATGTGCACTTGCTTGTTAACGACTCGTTTCTCCGACTGAGAAACTCCGGGAGCGCGTGGGGGGTGGGGGTGGGGTGCTGTCAATCACTGCCTCAGTGCTGCTCTCTCGGTCCACCAGTCGACGCCTCTTTTAGGCGCATTTTTCTAACAGGAAGTGTGGGTGAACTCCACCCTTTAAACCAGCTTTTCTCAGATCAAACTTTTTCTCCCTTGCATTACAACGTTACTAATAAGGATATAAAAGCAGGTCAGAGACAGCACAGGCTTTTTAGCATGCGACATTAGACAACCCAAGCTGCCTTCATTCAACATTAATGTAAATGTGATTTTTAATTCTACTGGACTTAAACAAAATCCTCATTTGACAACTGCCCTTTACTCACATTACCTTTGTTTTTAATTTCTTTTTCGTTTGTTGATCTGAAACATTTAAGTGTGACAAACAACTGAGGAAATCAGTGAGGGGGCAAATACTTTTTTACAACTCTGTAGGGTAGTTATCACATGTAACAGCATTATAATTGAAGAATCTTGAATAAATGGCAGCAATTCCAGTCATGTCAGTGATGTTTTTGTGTGTCACTCTGCTCTTTTCTGCTGCAGGAGGAATAGCAGCCATCATGACATTGTGTTTTCTATCCCCCGCTGAGCATGTGTTTTTGATTGTAAACAGGACCTCCATCCATCAGCATCAATAAATAATCCGCTGAATCAGTGATACTCGCGAATAAATTGATTTCACAGTTACTGGGATGAGAATGAAAGGTGTAAATATGGACAGCTGCACTACAGGGAAGAAGACACATTACATCTGTTTTAAAATAAAGCACAGCATGCTGAACAATGGGCTCCAACGTCCTGAAAACAACAGCACTTTTCATATGAGTATCGCTACGGTTCTGTAAAGTTTTTATGTATAGTTTTTCACTTTCTTTCATATCGTAAACTAAATGTATGAAAAGACTTTTCCCAAAGCAACGTGACACCTGTTCTGTTTAGCTTACGTGTTGATCAGCTGCAGGGCTTTTTTGTTTCTCTCAGTCTTCGTCTGTGTGCCAAAAACACTCAAGAGATCTTCTTCTGAAGAAGTAGGAAAACAGTTAAAAGTGAAAAAAAATAAGTGTTTGATAATGACAGTGACCGCAGTAAGATGTGCATAAATCAAAAGCACTGACATGTCTACTGGCAAGTGTGGGTGTTCTTAATCATATACAAAAAAGCCTGGCAAGTGATTATTGCTTTTGTGAAAGATCAGTAACTATAAACATGTATAAACCGGTTTGATTTCATAACCACTAAAACCTGGATGGAGAATAAACTTACCCCTTCGGTGCGTTGTTACCATGGAAACCATAAGTAAGGATTAAACGAAGGCCACCTGTTTATTGGAGGTAAAAGATACGAGGAGAAAAACGGAAAACAATTCCTGGAATAAGTGTTTTTACTGAGATCACAAATGCTGCATCAAAAAGGTTTTAAAGGGGTCAGATCGTGCTGTAGAAATCTGTGAGGGCAAATGCAGGCACAATATATGATAAAATATTACCAATGGCATTATTGAGATGTTATTTTATCGTGAATATGAGTTATTTTCGTCAGCCTGAATTTATACCTGGAAATGAAACGGTTCATTTGTTAAGCTCCGCCCATGCCCGCTCCGACAAAACACACCTACAACAGCATCATAGGCAAGTCAGCTGTTGTATTGGCCTTGGTAGTCTAGTAGCTAAAGCATCATCTTTTCATCTTGTTTTCCCATGTCCTGACGCCGGTCTGACTTCTGGTGTCTGCACTAATTTATTTAGAAAGGCCTGACGATGCACCTAGTTTCCATCGAGGCTTCTGCAGCCTTCTCCAAAAAATCAGAAAATTTGCAGCTGAGACAGGAAAATGCATGAATGAAGCCAAAATCAGGTGTGGGGGTATTTTTTATGAGGAAATAATATTGCATCATATAAAGCTCCAAAAAATTTGGATTTTCCATGATATGGCTCCTTTAAAGTCTGCCAGAAGTTACTCTTTAAAGTAAAATCTAAATAACGTCAGCTCAGAAGTTGAAATATATAAAATTGAACTGAATAAATGAAGCTAGAAATCATTTTTGAAAAAATACATGTATAATATTTGGTTATTTTTTAATTAAAGTGGCATGATTATTATTCAAATTACAACAATATGTGTAAAAATCTTCAATAAAAGCAAAATATTTTACATGTCCAAAGTTTTTTTTTTGTCTTCCGCGTCAGAGTTAGAGTCTCTGCCGCTTCCTACTGACCAGTTTTCATCATTTTTCCCATCTCCGCCTGAAGCTGCATCAATAACTTCAGGAAAATAAAAATAAATGTTTGTTACCTACACAGACAAATAATTATAAACAGAACTTCTAGTAAAAACTTTTTTTTTCATAGATTGCAAACAAAAAAGTATTAAATTAATTATTGAGAAAACCATAAACTTCATCATTAGACAATGCTGCTTCTCAACACACACCTTTTAAATGTATAGTACAAACACTGACAAAACACACAATGCTATGATTTGACTGAAGCCCTACCTAAAGCTGCAGCATTCATAACCAGAGGCATATTTGTTGTGCTTTGTCCTTTCACTGCTCCTAATTGCAAACCGATGCCTAAATGCTAACACCATGAATTTTTCAGTGGCTATTAATGAGCAGGGGGTTGGTGAAGACTTTTAATGGATTGGTATTGAATTCTAAATCTTTATTAAGTCCTAGTGAAGGATAATAGTTGTGAATCTAACCATTCTAAATGAAATATTTCTCTTTAATGATCAAAAGAGGACTTATGTTATTCACTAAAACTGCATTGATATAGTATTGTTTTTTTAATTCCTGCATACAATTATTGCTATTGTCAAACATACTTTTAGGTAAAAGGAGATTTGACATCAAATCCTATTTTGCAGATTACAAAAACATGTAAAGTAGCAACAAATTCAAAAGCTAAAGAATATCAAACATTACAACTGCAAAATTAGGAAATTTAGAGCAGCGCTGAGCTGTATACTCCCTTGTAATCCTTTAAAACCCAGCAAATTCAGGGAATTTGGGAAACCAGTGTCGAGCTTGACCTCTCTCACATGTCTGTGCTGCTTTAGCGAAGCGCTGCACAAGGCTGGTTTTGACATCTAAATCACTATTTGGCTCACGAGTTGAGAGGCAGTCGGATACGATGTGCAGCTTTTGCAAACAGTTGGAAAACGTTCACTTGCGGGGATCACATGCGATCATTTGGTCTGCTGACTGGTTCTAGTGCATAATTGCTGCATCTGAGAATAAAGCGAGTGACGATCATGACGATCAAATTATTGGTAAAAAAAAAGCTAATCGACTTTCAAGTTTTCTCACATGGAATGAGGGATGATTGGATGGATACTTGACAATATCAAACTGCACTGCATCTCTGAAAACAGTCATCTTATTCGTCATGAAAACAAAATATAGAGTGGAATTCCAGATATGTAAGAAAAACAACAATAAGAAAAATTTAGAGCACCAATGAGCAATCCCATGGTTTCTTAATGTGCTGGAAAAAATAAATAAGCTTGCTTGTCCTTTTTCATTTAACCATGATGTGTTGTCTGTTATAATTCAAAGATCGTAAGCCGCCAGACACTGAAAATAGAGACAGAAATGCTAATTCACACGGCTCATGTCAGACATCTGAGATAAGCTTGAGATTCAGCGGTGAAAAGACTCATTTCCTCTAGATCTCCTTACTGCAAAATAAAGCTTTCTTCATGTGTTCTATTAGTTTTACTTCTTGGTGACAATGAAAGACTGTAAAAAATAGCCACAGTGATCAAAGGCACATCTGGGACTGGTGAGAAGAAAAAGAATTCATCAGCAGACGGAG
Organism: Aphyosemion australe; assembly: GCA_006937985.1. Classification (NCBI taxonomy): domain Eukaryota; kingdom Metazoa; phylum Chordata; class Actinopteri; order Cyprinodontiformes; family Nothobranchiidae; genus Aphyosemion; species Aphyosemion australe. Next base: position 519,425 of record SSNS01000273.1, on the reverse strand, counting down.
AAAGTGGGTCTGCGGTGCGCACCGTCTAAAAGCTAAAAAAAAAAAGTGAAAGAACTGCAGAGCCATTCCTCGCACACCTCCTCTGAGAGCCAGGTGCTCAAAATCACCTGAGGTCACCAACTGTCCTCCCACGTGGAAATGTGTGCCCTCTGCAGGCACTATCAATGTTTAAAAGCTTTATAAGCGTGGAGAGACTGAGCGGCAGAAAGGAGGTTTGTCATATAAAACTAAAAGCAAGAGCAAAACACTATGAGAGTGACAATCAGGGGAAGAAAAGAGCTGGGTTTAGGGAGGGGAGACAGGATGGAAACAGGGTGGTCATTTTTGTTCACTTTCTAACCACTAGCTTTAAAACCTCGTATTTCAAAAACTCCAAAGTGGGTCATTCAATTTGGTCAGTTTATGTCTCACAAATCGGCTAATTCCAAGCCCTCGTTAACAGCCGACCGAGGAACTAGTTTGAAAAATAGATGAGAAACAAAAGATATCGCTGCAGGAATACTAAATAAATCTCAGGGATCTTAAAGCCGAACACACATGGAAAAAAATAACATGTCTGCGACTAACTGGACGATAAGGTCTTATTGTGTTTAAAGTTGCATTTCTCCAAGGAGATGTGCCTGTGAGTGCACCACTGATATAATTAAGCTTCAACATATGCAGCAGATATAAACACTCCCTAAATATGTCAATAAAAAAATAGCATTTGATTTTTAATGGTGATGTTGCACTTTTAAAGACATCACTTAGACAAGTCACCATCAAATAACATGATCAGCTATTGTGTGTGTGTGCGTGCATGTGTGTGTATGTGTGTGTGGACAAGTGCGTGTGTACAGTATGTGTGTGTGTGTGCACGTGCGTGTGTATGTGTGCGTGTGTATGTGTGTGTGAGTGTGTGTGTGCGCGTGTGCGTGCATGCGTGCGTGTGTGTGAGTGTGCGCGTGCATGTGTCTGTGCGCGCGTGTATGAGTGTCTGTGTGCGTGCGTGTGTGTGTATGTGTGCGTGTGCATGTGTGTGCATGTATGTGTGTGTATGTGTGCGTGCGTGTGTGTATGCGTGTGTGTGTGAGTGTGCGCATGCATGTGTATGTGCGCGCGTGTGTGTGTCTGTGTGCGTGCGTGTGTATGCATGTGTGCGTTTGTGTGTGTGCGTATATGTGCGCGCGTGTGCATGTATGTGTGTATGCACGCGTGCGAGTGTGTATGTGTGCGCGTGGGTGTGTGTGTGTGTGCGTATATGTGCGCGCGTGTGCGTGTATGTGTGCGTGTGCATGTGTGTGCATGTATGTGTGTGTATGTGTGCGTGCGTGTGTGTATGCGTGTGTGTGAGTGTGCGCATGCATGTGTATGTGCGCGCGTGTGTGTGTCTGTGTGCGTGCGTGTGTATGCATGTGTGCGTTTGTGTGTGTGCGTATATGTGCGCGCGTATGTGTGCGTGTGCATGTGTGTGTGAATGGGTGAATGACTGATTGTGTTGTGAAGCGCCTTGGGGGGTTGTAGAACCCTAAGAAGGCGCTATACAAATACAGGCCATTTACCATTTACCATTTACCATTTGTGTGTGCGCGTGTGCGTGTATGCGTGCGTGTGTGTGAGTGTGCGCGTGCATGTGTCTGTGCGCGCGTGTATGAGTGTCTGTGTGCGTGCGTGTGTGTGTATGTGTGCGTGTGCATGTGTGTGTATGTGTGCGTGCGTGTGTGTATGCGTGTGTGTGTGAGTGTGCGCATGCATGTGTATGTGCGCGCGTGTGTGTGTCTGTGTGCGTGCGTGTGTGTATGCGTGTGTGCGTGTGTGCGCATGCATGTGTATGTGCGCGCGTGTGTGTGTCTGTGTGCGTGCGTGTGTATGCATGTGTGCGTTTGTGTGTGTGCGTATATGTGCGCGCGTGTGCGTGTATGTGTGTATGCACGCGTGCAAGTGTGTATGTGTGCGCGTGCATGTTTGTGAGTGTGCATGTGTGTTTCTTACAGCAGAACTGAGATCCAGAAACCTGCAGAATAAATTACAACCACCAGCGCTATCAGGCAGAAGTTGGCTTAGACAGAAAGTGTCAAGAAGATATGCGTCACCAAAAAGTGTCAGTGGTATTCTTAGGAGCAAACAGCGTGTGTGTGAATTCATAATCCTAATTTAAGACAGTGACATGGAGATGTACAGTTACAGTGTAGAAACCTGTTGTAAAATTTATTTTAAAAGAAAATAGATAGGTCTTAGCAGGAGAGTTGTAGCTGATGAAACCGTGTGACACCCGTGCAAAAGTGCAACTGACACTGTTGGACTAATGGGTGGCACATTTTTAATATCCTTGTGAAATGTTTATTATACTGGAGGACGGTGGAGTATTTATTCCCACTGTGTTTTTGTTCTTGGTTGACTGTTTCATCCAATTTATATGGCTTAGTTCAATTTAGTTTACTTTGCATTTATTTAGAGATTCCCTAAATTACAATATGTGATACATTAATTCAGGGTCTCAATCTTCTCAGAGCAAATCATGAAAGATGTTACCAAAGCACGCAGAAGCATACAGAGCACCAATTGTAAAATAAGTGATTAAAAATGTTACATTTTGTCACAATTAGTTTCACAAAATATTTATTTAGGAAATGACAATGTGTTGACTCAATATTTAAACTTACGCCCAAATGTTTTTGTTAATCTGGAGTTTTCCCCTTTCAGGAATTATGTATGATTTTTCAGAAATCAGTAAAAGTGATTGTCGTATCATGTACTGTGATATAATGTAAGCGATACGTCTTTTTGGCTAAGTCCGCCCCCTGACCCGTAAAACTGCAATAGGAACTGAGCGCCGGTCAGAACTAACCAATAGCGTTAGACTACCGCTTACGTGCTTAAAATTTAAGGAAGCACCTCGGCTGATGTAGTGTTGATGAAATTTTCACAAACAAATAAGTCTTTAAAATATAAATATATGAAAACACAACATGACATGAGAATAATAATTGTAAAACAACGTGTTTTAGCTCCGTTTGTCAGCTACAGAATCACACTCAGAAACAAGAAACGTGCAGTTGCCATCTTAAATAACCGGATCGACCGACTCTTGGTGTGATATGCTTGTCAGCCACTAGATGGTGCCATCAGATAAAAGAAATACTCCGGACAGCTGCTTTAATATTCAGTATCAAAAACAAAAAGATTAAAGTGAATATCTAGAATCTAATTAAAGTTCAATCTAAACATTTTTATTTAAATATAAAGAGATTCTATATCAAATGTTTCAGAAACCCTTTATTGATAAGATTGTGAGAGACCATTTAACGTTTTATTAGTGTAGAATATTTAGGTGGATTCAGAAAATCTTAACATAAAAAAGACTCAGATGTCTGACATGGATATTGTTTTTAATCTTGGTACAATAATTCCACTTCATGGATGTAAAGCCTTGTCCGTAATAGCTAAATATTTAATAAAACACGTTTCTATTTAGATTTGGACTTTTTATTCACCTTTGTATATTTAGATATGATTATGTTATTGTATAGATTTATATTTGACCCTAAATTTTTTTAACACCCTTATCTCAAAGTTCTGTGAGCACAACATACGACACGTGCTCATGTTGTATGTTGTGTGCTCGTATTCAATAGAGGTTGTCATCAAACGCTGCCTCATTAACGGCGACATCATTAGGCTGAACACTTTTGGTCCTCAGCCATGTGACAGAGCTGTCAGAAGAGTGAGGTGTAAAGTGGCTTTGTGAAAAAAATTTGCATCTCAAAACAAATCCTTCCTCTTTTTTTTTAGTGGGCACAGCAGAATGGAACACCGGCTCTCGCTGTGTTTTATGTACATTTCAAGTTGTCACTGTTGGCCATGTCACAATCCTGAGCACAGCAGTGTGAAAGCAACCCACTGTGCTGTAAACGAGATGAGATGATTCCTGTTGAGGGGTGGCTGCGTGATCTGTCTCTTGTTGTGTGCCTCTGACCTTCTGATGATCGAGCCATGGGCCCAGGGTGACAAATTTGTCCAGAACTGCAGTCAGAGCGAGAGAGGAGATTTGAGGAGGCAAAAGCAGGGCTTCAAAAATCTCATTTATTAGCATTTTGAAAAAGTGATACCAAATCCCTCTGACATTAGGAAGGTTGCTGCATTCCTATTTTAATTACCTGGAAATCTGCAAGCCAGATTTTATAAACAGAATCCAGAATCTTTGATGTCGTTTGTCATTTAAGAGAGATAGGGAGATAAAACAAAACTGTCAGGTACAGCTAGCTCCTCTCTAAACTGATTTACAGCTAATCCAGGTGGGACATGGAGACTGAGTGGATAAACACTGAATAGTACCGAGCAAGCAAACAGTTTAAGCTTCAAATCGAGTCCTAAAGTAAACAGCATCAACTCACGAGAGCTGCACAACAGCACCTACAGTTCAGACCAAATGAACAAACTACAATCAAGGATCAGCTTTTATTTATATTGTGAAGTTTTTATTCTTGCTTAGCATGGATCATTTGAACCACAAAATGTTGAAATGTACATTTATTTTTTTGTTTTTTTTTAAACTAAAGAATTTGTCCTGGCTGTTGTTGCAAACTTGCCTGAGGTGAAACGGTGCAACAATCTGGGCTTTTAGCAAAGCTAAGGTCTTTTCAAAGTTCATGCCCTAATTCTAAGCATCCCTTTTTGTATGGAAACACTTACGGTCAAATGTTTGTGCAGATTGTTGTTGAGCATCGCTGCATGAACAGTTAATAAGGTCAAAAATTCAAAGAGCATTTTAGAAAGTCACGTTTCAAAACATCAGTTTTATAGTTGTGTGTACCAGAGACGATGTCATGTACTTTGATGAAATTCTTGTTCTGTGCATCCTCCTGCAACCTGAGACATTAACTAATGTAGAGAAGTTAAATACAGTAGACAAACCAAACAGTGCAATATGTAAGAATGACACCCTGTGGTCAAATTTGGTTACTGCAGTCTATTTTTCTAAGCAAAAGGTTACTACCTCACTACTGGTCCGTGAGTTTCATGCTGTTGATCAGTGCCAGAAGATTTTAGATGACAAAGAATGACGAGTCATACACAGTAAGTTGATAAGTACATAGATATACATTGTCATATCTAGTGTTAGCACTCTTGAGTGTTTTAGAGTAGGGAGCTCTACTACACCTATTACGGTAATATTTCTCTGGCATTGGAAGAAGTGTGGTTGTTTGCTGTCTTGCTGTTAGCTTGCTGTTATAGTTCTGAACGACTCATTAAAGGAAATAAAACGCCATTATTCACTTCACACACACATTTCACTACAATATCGAGTTGCTACTGAAAAAGTAGCTTCAGATATTTTTAGAGATGACTATTTGCTTTTAATTCATCATTAGCATTGTTAGCTCAATGTTCGCCACCTGATATTAGAGTAAAACAAAAAGATGCCATTGCTTCTTAGGGGTACAAGAAATAACTTCTGGGTCGCTCCTGTTTACTGCTTTTGGTTTTTTAAACAACTCTGGAGCTTTTTGTCTGCCGGTGTTGAATTACAAACAGTCAATAGAATGTCATTACAGCTTCCACTAACAGCAAAATGTCAAATGTAAAAAAATGTTAAAGAGCAAGTCACCTCCACATCAGCATTTTTTGCTGATAAACTGTATAATTGAGTGGCTATTAGTGATGTAGACATGTGTAAACTTTCAGTGTAGCGCCCTCTTCTGGTTAAAAGTCTGCACTACATTAGAATTTGAACCAGCCATGCTGTTGGCTAAAATGGTACATCGTGACATAGCCAGTGCAGCGTGATGTCTACTGCTCTGCCACTGCGGGGTATAGGGATCCTGAGTCATGGCCATCTACTTATGGACCATGGGTCCTCGACTGCCAAAGAAAGTGAATAGGAGTCTTTGAGTGGATAAAAGTTTTTTTCTGATCCTGTTTGATATGTGCCATGGATTTCACATAAGGTATGATGTCCTTGAATTTTAAAGAAACATTTTGATGCAAAGAAAGCGCTTATTTTCGACAGGCAGCTAAATTTATTTTCGGTTTTGTGTGAAAATACATAGTGGACTACAATTTCTCGTCTCACCAAATTCATGTCATTGAATCAGACATGGAGAACAAAAATGGCTGTGAGTTTAGCAAGCTTCGAATCCTTCTTTCAGGATGAAAGAAGGAGCATTAAATGTGGAGAAAACCACCATAAAGGTGTTCTTTTGGGGCCTCACATGAAAATTATATTATATTTATTTAGTTTTATGTGCTTCAAAATGCTAATTCACTAATTTATTAGAAGGATAAATGATGAACAACCTACTCATTTGATAGTCTGTCATGAAGCAGCCCTGACCATGAGACATTGTGGACATATTAAAAACTGCCAGCTGCTTTTCCTAACACTGCTTGGGTGAGGACATGACTGCAAAAAAAAAAAAAAAAGAAAAAAGAATCGTGTTTAAATCAACTCTGACAGTTTTGCTTAAATTTCAAAAACAATCTGTCTTTCCTAACAAATCTGCATCAGTTTGCATTGTTGAGTGAGGCTTTATGATCCCAATAAGTGTTTCCAAGCCTCTTTGGTGTAATTTGACCTCTAAAATCATACGTTAGGTTACCCGGTGATTCTAAAATTAAATTAGTAAGCACATAAGGATAGTTGTTTGTCGTGTGTTAGTCATGTAACACAATGTAGCCTGCTTCTGGTCCAAAAAAATTAGGTCATGATCACATTTTTTAATGAAACTGGAGGTCATTAACGTTTGTCCTACCACAGCACATGGCCTCATACCAAACCTGGAGCATTTCAGAAGCCTAGCATTTTATCTGCCTGGCTTCATTAAGTCAGAAAAAAATCACAAATCTCTCTGTCAGCTAATTAATAGGTAACCGAGCTTCCACTTTCCAAAACTCTTGCAATTAATTTCCTCACCTCATCCGCTCGGGTGCAGCCATTATAGAAGGGACCTGTGGTGTCCGTGTATTTTTTAACTTCTAGGACAAACCTTTCATCATTCATGGTGAAAATCCACAACTATGTCCTGTATCCTACAGGGGAATCTGGACTTTCAGCACCACAGGAAAGTAATGATGAACTATTGTGAGGGAAGATCCGCTCTTTCTTCATGATTAATGATATCTTTCAGTCTTGCAATAGTTTCAGCACTCTTTTCTTGTCCACTTACCATACGTCTCACTTAAGATAGTGTCAGTGGACAGGCTTTCTGCAGCACTTTAATGTCTCTGTCATTATTTCTCTCTCATCAAAACAGATGGACGATGACGCTTGATGTGTCATTACACACATTCAATATTAAAATAAAATCTTAGGTACCTATTTTAAATAAAATACAAAGGAAAAAACGGTGTTGTCAATGCAGGAAAAAGTATGATTAGACTGCAAAAAATTAAAAAATAAAAATGTCTTTGAAGGGAAGTAAAAATGAGATCATATTCAATTAATTTGCCTCAGAAAACAAAAAAACTTACATGTCACAAGTGAAAAAAGAGCATTAGTTTCATTCGAACCTTAAAAGCACAGATAAAACAAACAGCTTGTATAAAACACTTAATGATGGTCCATTTACCGCAGAGAGAAAAATACACATCTAGTGTTTTCAGTGGACCTCACTGAAACACTCTACAGTCTAAACCGATCGTCAAATTATCAAGCAAATGATTTTTCCGAACATATTTTGTATCCAGATCCACTTTATTGAAACAAAACCAAGCTTTGATTTGTAAATGAGCTTTTTAATATTTCAGCTACACTTTAGAGAGATGGCTGCTTTGACATTTAGTGATTTTTAACGCCTATTGCTTTTAAAGTGCAATTGTGCTGCTTGTGTTTGCCCATCAGATACTCGCTAAAGTGCCTTGACTAATCAGAGCGCTAATTTCAGACACCTTTTCGTGTCACGTTAACATTAGCTAACAGTTTTCACAAAAAGGTTCACGTCTTTCTGCAAATTTCCTGTTTTCAATTAATCATTGTGTGACTGGAAGCAAAGAGAATTTCTTGTCTTCGGTAAACAGAAGAGAACTCTGACTATTCGACAAGCAGGGATTTGGCAAATGTTCTGTAGGTTTAATACATTTCTTATAATTTCCATGAGGTTCAGCAAGAGCATGAGATGTTGATTTTAACAATTAGGACAGAAAAACAAATACTGTCCTCTTATGACAAAAATCACACGTTTCTTTATTGCTTTATTGGTGCTCATGAACCAAAACAAGTCCTAATATTTCATTTGAATAATCTGAAATCATTAAAGCATTAAATAGATATGTTATTAGCAACATAGACTATGAATTCTGATTTAGCTGTATGTTTATGGTTTAATTCTTCTAAATAGGTTCAGAGGGTTAGGGTTCCTTGAAGCTGCTGTGTGGAAGAAAAAAAGGTCTGAGGTTTCAACTTTACAGAACTGAACCTAATTCCAAGAAAGCTTCACATCTTTAATAATATGATCAAAACATCTTGTACGTGGACGAGGACGTCAAAGAACACTCAGATGGAAAATATCAGAGGTTTGATGAGCAAATAAATGATACTAAAAAAAATAGTGACCTTCTGAATTCATTGTAAGGTATAGCTGACGTTCTTTACATCCAGGTGGATCATCTAAACCATTGGTCCGCAGAACTGTCAGTCATTCTGGTGAAGCTAATGCAAGGCTGCCGTACGTGCTCGCTCCTGGGTTAGTTTTCACTTCCTGCACATGTGCACTCTGTGCAGAGCGATACGCTTCATCCATTCATTCTACCTCTCCGTTCTCACCGGGTTCTTCTGAAAATAGCTGAGAGTCGCTAGAGAAAAAGTGTGTTTGAAGTTGAGTTTTTTTAGGAGACATTTTTCAACGATGGCGTGTGCTGAAAGAGAAGGTTGGGCTCCCCACAGACGCCGCTGTCGCCGGTTTTCTGCTCGACAGGTAAGCTACAGTTTGGCATGCTATTTGGAGAAATGCATTTCAGATTACTGCTAAGTTATCTATGAATATATTCTAACTTTCCAGTGTTGCAAATGCGCATTTTTCAAAACGTGGAGAGGGCGGTTCTTTCCTGAAATTCAGAAACATCGTATGCATTACCTTTAACTGGAGCTACAGTAGATGATTTTATGCCTGAGTCATGAGGTGTTTAAGAAAACCAAAGCAAATGATCTCCTAAAATGTTTCATTCGCTTAGGTCCATGGTGCAAATTGAATTGTGTACATCTTATATGAATTTGCTCTTTTTCTCTGGCAAAAGTAGGGCAACATGACAAACATGCTGGTGTTGGAACAAAAGCACAGTGATATTCAGTAAACTATGAATCCAAATAACCAAAAGAAAACATTGCTTTGAGGCTGAGATGTGCCTCTCTCTGCTGCTGCAAACACAATAGTTGGAGAGTTCAGAACACAAAAACAATGTGAACCTTGTAGTGACACCACATGAAAAGTCAGAGCCCCTCCAGAGTCCTCGGGATTCATCACCTCAGCGATATGAATGCCTCCATTGTTCTACGTCTTCCACTCAGGTCCAAAGTAAAGGTCCGACTGATGAGCAGACCAACACATCAAACCATGAAGATGTGCAGCTGTAGATTATTTTATAGTTATGACTTGTTTTTGAGTCAGTTTTACCTCATGGTTTAGTTTAAATTAAACTGGAATATTTTAATATTAACAAAAAAATTTTAAAAATCAGAAAAGCAAACAATGCAAGTCAACACTGTTCTGGAAATATAAAAACATTGATTGAGCTGTCTCAAGTTGAAGAAGAAAAAGGTTTGTACCCATTGACCAGGTCATATATGTGTCTTGTTACATAAACACAGAGTCAATCAAGTCATTTCAGAACATGTTTTGGAACATAATAAAGAAAAAGAAAGACTCTGCAAGTTTCAGCTCTTCTCAACGTTGCTTCGTTTAAAAAGCAAATGATTGTTCAGTAAAGGTTGCTTTACAGGATCAAAATCCTGCTTAGTCCTTCACCAGTAGTAGTAATTGACACCACCAATAACTAACATGGACAGAGCCTGGGTTCGAACCAGCATCCCACTGGTAAAAGGGCAAACTCCTGACCCCTGAGCAAACATCGCCCCATCAGGACCTACTACAGAATATCTGGATCATAAAATGTTGAAAAAATCACAATGTTGTACTCTTAGTACTCTATCTGTCCTACCATGATCTCAACCAAACAAAAGCTCATAACTGGGTGCAGCTAAACGCTAGGGTCATCCACTTTCTCACAAAAGAGAGGGACAAGTTGTAGCACGCCCATATTTGAGTGAGCTTTATACATGTAAGGATAAATATGACTGTATAAACTCCAGCAGAAAGCAGAACCAAACATTTTTGGTTTTTTAGGTACATTTGATCAAATTATCTTTTGTCTTTTTGCATAATCTGTTTTTTTGTCTTCTAAATGCTTCATCCTTACTAGGGTTGCTGGGAGCCAGTGCCGATCTTCAGAGGTCATCTGGTGAGAGTCGGGGGACACCTTGGCCAGCTCACCAGTCCATCACAGGGCTACAGAGAGATAAACAACCATGCAGACGCTCACTCACACCTAGGGACATTTTAGAGTTTCCAATCAGCCTAACATGCATGTTGGGAGTAAGCCGGAGTACCCGGAGAAAATCCATGCATGCTTGGGGAGAACACTCCAAGCACAAAGACCCAGCCAGGATTTGAACTTGCCACCTTAATGCTGCGAGGCAACAGTGCTACCAAATGCAAACCAATATGCTCCCTCTATAAAGAAGCCCCATCAATATTCACTACAAACACACCTAAAGGCCTGGACAAAAATCTGCTCAGACCAGCAACTGTCTGGTTGATTTTACAAGTCTTAGCAGGATTATCATTATGTGTGAAGAATAATGCAGAAAACACCTGTTAGATAGTTTAGTGTTTTAAGATTAGTTTAGATTTATTTATTTTCTACTTTTGAGCAAGAAGCCAGTATAATGCCAGAGAACAGCAGATAGTGAGTCTGTGTGACGCGTTTATACATAAAACCTACACACCTCATAGGCTGGGATAAATAACTCCTGGCTTAACAGATTTAAATGAGCTCACAACAGACACTGATTACTGTGCCTCACTTATATAATTATTAGTTAGGTTAGGTTAGAAGCCCATGCTTCACCCATTTCCATTCGTAATGTGCAAATGCGAGTATCATTTACTGAGTGCCTGTTAGTAAATGACACTAAACGCAGTTGAAGGCGCTCTGACAGGAGAAAGGGGCGGTAATTGTGATCTTGGCACTTGTCACATTATAATAGTAAGATAAGAGAGACTCGTGCAAGCAACTCCAATAATTATTAAACACCGAAACAACCAGCTTTACCACACTCTATTATCCAAACTTCACGATCATTATTTTTTCCTCCTTTCATTGATCTCGCCCACATTTGCATTTCTATCCAAGTTGATAGAATGTGACATGCGGAAAAAAATCTTGTCAAATCAGGCTGCGATAATTGTCAGTCAGTTTGTCAATTCAAACCAAGAAAAGTGAAACAGAGGATGAGTAAACAGCATAAACATGTATTATAAACAGCTCATCTTGCCTGTTGTGTAAGGGTGTAATTAATTGTCGCAGAAAACCATCTTGTGTGCCTTCATCGCTGAACGGGGCTAAAAGAAGAAAGCATAACAGAGCTAGTTGTCTCCGATATTGGATATTGCTCAACATGCTCCCAGAATCACTAATGAACTTCATCCTCTTTCATGCTAATGGTTATCAGGGTGAATTCATTCCCTCGGTCTTTGTATGTAATTATTGATTTTCCCAAGAAGGTGGGGTGTGTAAAGCCCAGTAAACAGCAGGTAATTAGTATTTCTGGACCTTTGGCAGGATAATGTTCTGTGTTGCTTCTATTTGTATGCATGAAAGCAGCAAATGTGAGAATTCTTTTCACACTCCAAGATAACGGGAACCACAAAGAGCTGGTACCTGCAGCTTGGTTTTATCTACATTCAAACAATTAGAATTTACAACTGGACGTGGCCGATGTCTGCAATTAAAACAGAAAAAAAACAAGAAGAAAAACAATCATTCACGAGAATAGCTGTGGTGCACGATAGAAGTCTTCCTTTATTCCTCAGTGTGTCTGAGCGTGGGAAGGAATGCTATTTCATCTTTTTTTCACCCAACATACCTGCATTATTCTCATTATAATGATTCATCTGAAGCTTTTCAAGAATTACAATGTATGAGCTTCTCTTTCCCAGAGGATAAATGGTACAAATTAAATGCAATCTAGAATGTAGGCTTTTGTGTGGAAAGCATTTTCAACATGAACATTCAGTATTGGGTTATAGTTTAAATCAGCATAGTACACTGATTGTGGTCAACTTGCCCATTTCAAAGGTAGGGTTATGGTTAGTGCTAAAGGGTCATGTGCTAAAATGACCCTTTACAGGGTTAATGAGATGTCATTCAGACCCCCACCGCCCTCTGTGGCCAGAATACCGCACTTGCAACTTCAGAGTGGCGGGCCGCTCCCTGCTGGAGAAAAAGGAGCTGACATATCTGGCACTGCAGTCTGCTTCCAGCATGTTTCCTACATGTTTTAGATCGTGAACACAGCTGATGTGTTTGATTTAGTGATGAACCGCTCCTGTAGACACTAATGAAGGCTGAGGAGACATTTCAGCAGTTAGATTAAGGTGTTAAACAGATCAACGCACAACGAGGAGATAAGTTTGGCTTTTGCTAACAAACACTAGGGGGTGCTAAAAACAAGCCAAAACTACCAAGGGTTCCTTTAATGAACATGACTGTAGTCACATCAGCAAAATAAAATGAAATTTTGAAAAAATAAACATGTCTGTTCATTCTTTTGTTCGCTCTCCCTATATGCGATTCCAATCAACGCAAAATTGAACACCTTGATTTTAATGACAGACACCTGAGGGACAGCTGGGCGAGCCAATAGAGCAGGGTGAACTGAAGTGCATCAGAAACATCCACACTCTCTAGATTTCCTGAAGTCAAATACACAGAACATTCCACTTGTTTCAATATTTCAGGTGTTAACATTTCCAGTGACGTTTGACTCTTGATTGATGTAATAATCAGTCAATATTGTCACTAAAACTTAGTTACCTTGGGTTAAAAAGGATTTTTTTTTATCTGACGGCACCATAGTAACAGACAAATGTATCGTGGTTTCCACTTCTGTATTTACGGCCAAAAGCAACACCTCTTGTTCATGAACGCGCTCCTCTAGCTGACAGAGCTAAAACACGTTGCTTTACAATTATTAAGTTAATGTTATGTTGTGTATTCATATATTTATATTTTAAAGACTTACTTGTCCATGAGAAAGGTCGCCAACTCTGCATCAACCGGTACGTCCTTAAATGCTTGTGCACACTCTGTGATTGACGTCTGTATGTAAGCAGTAGTCTAACGCTATTGGTTAATGCTGACCGGCGCTCAGTTCATATTGCATGGGGCTCTACGGGACGGGGGAGGCGGGCTTAGCAAAAAATAGACGTTATGCTTACATTATATATCAGTACATGATAAGACAGTTTTACGGATTTCTGAAAAATCATACATAATTCCTGAAAGGGAAAAACTCCGTATTGCAGCTTTAACATAACAACTACTTCCTTTCTAAATTCACCTGGAACAATGCAAGAAAGGTGAAAGTATTTCAAGCTAATGAAGAACCATTGAGATATATGGGCTGTAGCAACGTGAGCTTGCTAGTCCTCTGACTTATAATAAAAAACATTGTGTGGTGAAGGCACGTGAATTGGGATCTATCTATCTGTCTGTCTGTCTGTCTGTCTGTCTGTCTGTCTGTCTGTCTGTCTGTCTGTCTGTCTGTCTATCTATCTATCTATCTATCTATCTATCTATCTATCTATCTATCTATCTATCTATCTATCATTTGAAATGCTCATTTATAAAAGTACCTCACAAGCTGAAAAGGTGTGGGCCACCCCTGGTTTAACTAATACAGGGGGAAAGCTGTGCAGATGAAAGAAACAAATCTCACTATCTCTTTCATGACGCTTTCTTCCAGGAACAATTGTGAGCACAAATTCTCCTGAAATGAGCGCAGCTTCACAGACATTTTAGTGATTAATCTATCAGATGGAAGGTGATGAGGAAGCATGACCTTTCATTCACGGAAATCAAAGAGCGACGGGCTATTGTGAGTCCAGGTTTTGTCTTTACTGAGTTTTTGTTCGGCGTCATTGGTGGTCAACTTGTAGTTCGCTTCTGGGTAGTAACTGACATTTAGTCTGCGTTAATCAAGTTTAATTCTAATCAATCAACCACTTTTTTCTCTACTATTGAAGATATTAAATACAGATTTAAAAAAAACACCCATTTTCCACTCTCCAGGAAATGAAACGTTGACGTTACTTGTTAAGTCTTGTTATGTCAACTGATTCCACTAAACCTAGTTGCTTAGACATGAAGAGTAATACTTTTATCATAACAATGTATATTATAATTTACACTTAAGCAACTTTTTAGTGGAATCAGTTGATACAATTTGGCTAAGTAAATTGAACGTTTCATTTCTTAGTGTGCATCGTTTATTCAAGGTTGGGTCACAGAGTTAACATAGGAGGAAGACTTGGTCATCACTTTCCCCAGCAACACTCCAGTTTCTCCTGAGGGATCCTAAAGTGTTCCCTGGCCAGAGAGGATAGATATACACATATTCTCTCCAGTGAGTTCTGGGTATGCCTCAGGTCTCCTTCCAGCGACATTTTCCCAGAAAACATCCAGAGAAAGTTGACCAGGGGTTATTCTTGTCAGATGCCTGAACCACCTCTAACTACTTCTTTTGAAGATGAGAAGAAGTAGTTCTATTCCAAAGTTTTTCAGGGTGATAGAGCTACACATGTTCCTCTAAAGTTAAGCATGGCTGCCCTACAGAAGAAGCCCATTTCAGCCACTCCTTTCAGTCATGATAAAACTCTTCTGATCATAGGTGAGGGTTGAAAGACAGACCAGTAAACTACGAGGCTGGGTCAGTTCCTTCTTTTCCTAAACATGTCAGAGAAATACCTTCATCACTAAAGACAAAGCCCCAATTCATTAGACAAAGTTGGGTGCAGCAAGTTACCTCAACTCAAAGGCTTGAGGTAACGATTCACTCCCAACCATGAGTGAGCATTCTGCCGTCTTATGGGCTCGACACACGGGAGGCGACAAACGACCATGATCAGCGAAAGTCATCGCTATCGCTTTGATAACCTGACACACGGGAAGCTACGTGCTGCAGCGGCAAAAGCCAGCGACGCCTCTGTTCCAGGGTGAACAGCGAGTCTGCCTTTGTTTTGATTGGCCGTCAGATTGGAGGGAATTTTGGGTTATTAAAGCAGTTCAGAGTTTAAAAAGCGGTAGATATGAAGTCTCACAATGTTTTGCTGGAGTTAAGTGAAGTCTTGTAAAGCTCTGGGACATCCGACACAGCAAGTATTAACTTTTCCTCCATGTTTACCCGGAGATGTACTGAGAAGCATCCTGTCTGCTCATTGGTCATTCAATGAAACCTCCGCTGATTGGTCCTTGTCAGCGATAAAAAGTTGAACATTTTCAACTTTCTGGGATTGTGCTGCTGGCTCGCCTGTGCACGACACATGCACGAGTGCAAAATTTCACATGCACGTTTTTCGTGTCGCTTAGCAAGAAGGAGACCCGCGATTATCGCTTTGTTGCGCTTGTCTCATTGAAAATGAATGGAGGAGAGGCAATGTCGCCCCCTGTGTGTCGAGCCCATTACTGTCAAGAACTATGTCTGCATGGCATCAGCTCATCCAACAGCTTCACATTCAGGTGCAAACTGCTTTAGGAGAAGCTGAAGGTCATGATTTAAAGGTGTGGTTCACTGAAAACCCATTTTTATTATTATTTCTGATTATAATCGGTCACTCTGAGTTTTTCATGCAGGCTGAACATGAAAATAGTCTCCTACACCTATCTCCTGCATTAGCATCTGATAGAAAATAGACGGTGAAACGCTAGGATTAGAAAAGTCTGACAGATCTACGTCAAGCTGTAGCTTGGACTCATCGATTATGACTCACGGCGGGGGAAGGCTGTTGTTTTAGTGTCCAGTAGACGGCAGAGAATGTCTCGGCTAGTAGAAGCTAACCGTTAGCATTAGGAACCTCACCACACGGCAGAAGCTCCTTCAGATTTGTGTTATTTGTGGAGATAAAACATCCACTTTACAAGTCAGCGGTAGAGTTACGTTGCTGTTATCCAATCAGAGGCAAGATGTCCAAATATCAGGAAATAAAACTCCAAATCCTGTCGTCTGAAGCTACTTTCTCCTCCAGCTGACTTGTACTTCCTGATTCGACGCATCTGAGATTTTTTTCCCCATCCAAGTACGTCTTACTAAGCATTCATTCCCACTAGAGACCACTGCAAATGTATTGATTAAAGGGGTGAACCACACCTTTAAAGATGCCAACAGCTCGAGGTCATCTGCCAAAAGAGAAAGATGAGACCTCAAGGTTCCTCTCCATTGGACACAACGGATAGCCCAGGCAAATCCAACCCACACTTGGGATGAGCTCAACTTACTGCACAGATACAGCAAATGCATTACTTGTACATGACAACATAGATCAAAATGTGACCCAGCACTCCCCCAGGAACTCCCTCAGAATGTCTCTGTGGACAAGGCTGTCAGTCTTCACACGGATCCACAAACCCTTATGAAATGGACAACCAAGACAGCAATTTCTGCCCTAAAGCCCAAAACAGATAAATATTGTTTTATTCTCTTTTAAGGGGCTTGTAAACATGTTCACAATGTATGATTCTGAAAAACAATTTTTAAAATGAGTATTTTTAAAAAACTGTAATCTCATAATAGAAACTAACTTCAGATTATTTTCTCATCATTCACCTCAAAGCTTCACCCTCAGCTGACATGATCAAGCCGTGTGACCCTCTGTGTTGCAAGTTGGCAGTCATCTTGCAAGAGCATTGCACCTTCCTTTACACCAGACAGGTTTGATGAATTTCTGTTGAAATGTGTCTCAGTGTAAACCACTAGTGTTTTTTCTCTTCACTTTTCCCTGATTGCCTGTTTAATTATAGTTGTGAATGTTGTCACAGATTATTTAGCTTTGTTGCCAGCTTTAAATAAGGTGGGTGGGTGTGAGTCACTGTGTAACTTAGAACCATGATTTTCAGCCGTTGACCATATCAGCACAGGAGCTGTATCTCTTAAGGTTTCTTTTTTGAGGTTGTTTTTTTTTTTTTTGCTTTTTAGGTCTAATGCATTATGAATGTATGAGGATTTGCTCCACAGTCTCTGGTATAAACACATTTCTGAAGCTGGTGTTTGAAACAGGTGTCATTTTCTTGCAGGAGCAATAATCGTATCGTGTTTCTTATCTATTAACTTTAATGACGGATTTTCTTCCAGTTCTGAGCACTGATTATAAAACACTCTGTAGGAGGGATGCACAGGCACACCATCATGGCGTTGTCAGGCTGTGGCTGTGTACTTTTTGTTAGTGGAAGTGTTACTTGTATTTCTATCAGAGAAGACGACACTTATGAACCAAAATCCAATTTTAAACAGCATCTCATGCAGAGTAAAATGGAAAACTGATTTGTGCAGGTTGGCAGAGCATCACCTCTGCTGGCAGAGCGAGGGTGACCCGTGTTGGGCTGGAAGAATACAACAGACTTCCATGAAATGCAACACACCATTAATGGACGTTTGTTGTGGATCACTCACTCCAAAATGTCAACGCATCTAGGCGACCGCTTTTTTTATTCCCCCCTTTTTTTCAATTCTGGCAGCGAAGCAACACAGGGTCACTGTTAGAGAGCCCCTGCAGCTCTGCGTGTGTATGCATCATTCATGGACTCATGACAACACACACACACACACACACGCACGCACGCATATACACACTCACACACACGCATATACACACATATATTCCTGGAAACAGGAATTTCACAGCAAATCTGCGTAAATTTGAAAAAGGGATTGGGAGTTTTTAATGAAAGTGAAACAGAGGATGAGTAAACAGCATAAAGATGTATTATAAACAGGAAATATTTTATTTGTATTATATAATCTATGTACCAAGCTCCATTAGACCTGCGCTCTAAGCTTAAAAACCCCAGCTGTCAAAAGCTAAAGACCAGATTTCAGAAGAAACTTGTACACAAATCAAACCTTCTTATCATCAGTATTGACATAAAGAAACTAAACTGTTTTTGTTTGATTTTCTGTTTTATTAAATGTTAAAAACATTTTTCAAGTGTAGTTTGAAGGGTTAAATAAATTGATATTCTTTTATTAATTTAAGAATGAGTCTATAGTTTTAGCTTTTGTAATATTGATTTTTGAGAGTGTTATTAAACATACAAGCATGTAGAAAATAAAAAGAAAGAAGCGTATAAACAAATAGTTTTATTCAGTTTCTTTCATAGCTGCAGCAAAAATAATTTCTAGTTTGTATTTATTCAATAACAACAAAACTGTTGGAATTAGTTTATAAACCTGTTGGTGGGTAAGTTCACAGCAAAGACCACCTGTAATGGATTAAGTTGTTTTTATCCTCTCCCTGCTTGAGTATACATCAAATGCATTTACCGCAAACACAAGACAGACTGAGAGTTTAGAAAAAGATATGATGGAGTAAATCTGCTCAAAGGACACTATTTTAAATTAAAATTATTATTATTATTATTATTAGTAGTAGTAGTAGTAGTAGTAGTAGTAGTAATTTTATTTTTATTGGATTTTTTGGAAGTGTAATGGTTTTCCAATATTTATTAGCACAACTATTATTATTTTTATTATTTTTTTTTTCAAGCAACTGACAGATTTTGTATAGTACTGCTCCTGGGGGACATATAGGGCCAATCTGAGTTTTTTTTCTGGGAGGATGACCTTTTTCTGTCTGAAAGCTGAACCTAAATTACATTAAAAAATTATAACCCAGCACCCCAAATAAAACAATCTGGGTTTTGCAGCTTTATTCATTGAAGCAAATGTCATTATGATTTCTGTTTGACGTTGACTGAACCCATCCTAAATGCAAAAAGTGTCTCTAAATCTGATTTCTCTGGGTTACTTAACAATTATTTAAATATGAGTCAAAAATCCTTATTTTGCTTAAAGGCCCTATCAGTGATATTCATAGAAATCATGGTAAAAACTGCGACTCTTTAGCGCCATGCAGTTTCGAGTAAGTATTGCAGCTACGGTGGCCCACTCAAAAAGGCAACAACTCCAGCATTCACTCCAGCTATCTGGTTCGTTTTTTTATAAAAAAGCATGAGATTGATTTATTTCCAGTCTCTGTAGGCTAACCCACACAAAGCATATAACTACTCAAGCAGGTAAAAAACATTTTTTAATGAGTGTTCAGTCTTAATGCATAATGCCACACGTAGCCCCCGCTCCCCATCCCCCGACAAGACGATGCGCGCGCACCCCCACCCCCCCCCCGCGGAGACGATGCGCGCGCACCCCCCTCCCCCCGCGCGACGAGGCGGCGCTATCCTACACCCCCCTTAGTCAACAAACATCACGGCTGTGAACATTTCTAGGGGAAACACTGCTGTTAGCTGTTGTATCAACCTACCAGTCCTGAAGGAAGCTAGCATAGCTGCCTGTCACCGATTCACACACGGAGGAGGGGTGGCATCAGCTGTGGCGTCCGGTGTCATGTGGATCAGAGCAG
>SSNS01000273.1:481275-499697 GCA_006937985.1 Aphyosemion australe | reverse complement strand
TTGAGAGTGTTATTAAACATACAAGCATGTAGAAAATAAAAAGAAAGAAGCGTATAAACAAATAGTTTTATTCAGTTTCTTTCATAGCTGCAGCAAAAATAATTTCTAGTTTGTATTTATTCAATAACAACAAAACTGTTGGAATTAGTTTATAAACCTGTTGGTGGGTAAGTTCACAGCAAAGACCACCTGTAATGGATTAAGTTGTTTTTATCCTCTCCCTGCTTGAGTATACATCAAATGCATTTACCGCAAACACAAGACAGACTGAGAGTTTAGAAAAAGATATGATGGAGTAAATCTGCTCAAAGGACACTATTTTAAATTAAAATTATTATTATTATTATTATTAGTAGTAGTAGTAGTAGTAGTAGTAGTAGGTTTTCCAATATTTATTAGCACAACTATTATTATTTTTATTATTTTTTTTTTCAAGCAACTGACAGATTTTGTATAGTACTGCTCCTGGGGGACATATAGGGCCAATCTGAGTTTTTTTCTGGGAGGATGACCTTTTTCTGTCTGAAAGCTGAACTTAAATTACATTAAAAAATTATAACCCAGCACCCCAAATAAAACAATCTGGGTTTTGCAGCTTTATTCATTGAAGCACATGTCATTATGATTTCTGTTTGACGTTGACTGAATCCATCCTAAATGCAAAAAGTGTCTCTAAATCTGATTTCTCTGGGTTACACAGAATTTGGTAGTAAACAGGTAAAAATATTACACATTGTGGCTTAATGCATAATTAAATACCCACCAAAGCCAAGTTTAAACATAAAGGGACTAATTCAAACATGTTAATGTATGCTCATGTGTGCTGTAGGTGGTGCAGGCCAACAGTTTCATGTCCTGGTGTGACACTCCCTGATGGACAGGCTGCTTCGCTCTCAGCTGTCTTCCTCTGACCACAAGTGACCTGATTGATTACAGCTGTTGCCTGTCTCCCTGAGACCTGCCAATAATCACTGTCTCTCCAAAATGAAGGCATCAAATGCAAATCTATGACTTGAAAGTGAAGAATCCCTGCAAGGTAACTGATGAGTTAACCCCACCCTGTAAGCTGCAGGTTTCATCCGTCTCTCGAACGCCGGCCCCGTTTTTGCTAGAATAAAGCTATTGACAGCTTGATGTTGCTCCGGGAGGCATTAAAGGAGTGTCAGATAAATGGAGGAGTAATGACAGAGAGCTGTCCATAGAATTGAAGAAGATAAAAACTCGTTTCAGCTCCACAAAGTATGGGATAATTACTCCACTGCAGTGTTAGATGTTGTCTCGGTACATCATAAAAAAGGTAGAAGCTATAGCCGTATCCATCAAAACTCTAAGTGTTGCATGTGAAAAAAAGGCACGTAGATGAAATAACAAATGTAATGAGTTGTGAATTAAGTTCCGGTTTGTATATTAAGACAACATAGTGTTTTTTAATTAATTCAACCAGACAACCTTCACTATAGTATCTCAAATTACAGAAAGCAAATTGCCATGTAATTGGGTGCTAAAAGTTAGACAATTAGAGTTATATATTCTTTTCTACAGTAACGGCTGCATAATCTTATGTAAATGAGTTTTGATGGCTGTTATCACTTACCTGTGTGAGCGGCATGCTGAAACCACTGAGGGGAAATTTAACTCTCACATCACTTATTCTTCCATTAGGAATAACAAAGAGTCGCACAGAGAGAATGATAAAGACTTGGCTTCCTAAAAAACCAAACTCTTCTTATAGCTGGAAAAAATATCCCAAGAGTGGGATTGCACCATCCTGACCTCTAAATAATTAAAACGTAATATTAAAAGCGGTTTTAACACAGGCTTCGTTTGGTTCCTTGAACATTATGAAAATCCCGAATGAGGAAGAGGAGAGCCGACATTTGTACTAAACTTTTATTTTAAAGGAAGGGAAGCAGGGAACGTCGTCTTGGCAAAGTAAAGCCTTTTCAGTTCCTTCGCTGCACCTCCTGGCGATCACTTATCAGCAGGCAAATCAGCTCAGTCATTGACCTCATGCCCTCTGGCACTCATTAGTGCAGCCTGTGACAGTGATGGAAGGGTGGGCTTGTCCTCGAATGTGCTGCACACACAGGGAATACACGGTTCACAACTAGTGGGTGGCGAGATTAGTGAGTACCAGAGAGAGCTCTCTGGTGCGCTTTGCCCCGGGCAAGCTTTTTCTTTCTTTACCTCCCCCCATGCCAAAACCCTGTTTCCACCTTTTTCTCTCCCAGTTATTCTATTCTTGTTAGCCTGGATATCGAAGGAGAAACTAGAATTGAAGAGTGGCTGCGCTGAGTGATGTCATGTAGCTCAGGCAGCCACTCAAGGCATTATGGGCCCAATGTGCTGAGTGCACTGAAATGAGAGAGGATCAGCTGTGGCTTTCTAACTCTTTCTATAGCATCATGGGCAGCGCACAGTGTGCCATCTTTGGACATTCCCCCAGGGCTCCTGTGGCAGTGCATTTGTGGTTCGGTTGTTATGGGCTAAAGCCCAGCAAACAACACTGTGTACCTTTTAGTATATGAGTGAACAGAAGTCACTTTAAATACATTATTTAAGACTCATGCAAAGCCACACTTATCACAAAGTTCCATGCTGTACTTTGATATTTTTTGAAAGTGCATTTTGTAAAAATAAAATGTCGTAATTATTACCATTTGAAGTTTCTTTTAACGAAATGAGAAGATTTCAGCATATAGTTGCTCCAGACAGTAAAAGACAAGAGCAGTAATACAAAAAAAACTTAGATAATGCCAAGCTTGTATTATAAACACAAAATATAATACAAAATTCAGTAGTGTCTGTGTATGACACCAGCAGTAATATTACAATATTGCAAAGTGGTAAAAAAGAATATAAAGACATTTTCCAATAGCTGCATTATAATCGGCTGGAGAAGCTGTTTGGTTTTGGCGTTCTGCTACTGGAAACCAGACCTTCAGGTCTGGAAGTTCCCTGGAACCATTGGGTAGAGGAAGTGGACACTGACACTGATGTGCGAGGAAATGAAAGTGAAACTAAATTGCTTCAGTCTGTGTTTTGACTAATCCTAGCTGACCTTAAATGCCACTTTGGCAAAGTTGGGGAATGTCTGACATGAATGATGAGAAACTTTTTACCTTATCAGCTTATGAATTACATCCAAGGAGAGAGATAAACAGCTGCTTGTTTTTATTCAGCATTTTATTTACATACCAGTTATTTGTCCTTTTAGACGGACAGTCAAAAGGGACATAACTGTCCATTAAATGTCAGGGGTTCCCAAAAACTCTTTGACAAATTTTGTATGAATTGTATACTTCCTTCTTCTTTTTCTGCCATTCCTACAGCTGTGTTATTTCCCCTGTAGTGACACCTGCTGTTTAAGAGGGAGGATGCAGGAAGCCTCGGACATTTTAGTATAACTCTAAGAGCTTGGCGTTTTAAAGCTGCAAAAGCAAATTCCCTAAAGATTCTCAATGGGGTTAAGGTCTGGACTCTGTGGTGGCCAATCCATGTGTGAAAATGATGTCTCATGCTCCCTGAACCACTCTTTCACTATTTGAGCCCAATGAGTCCTGGCATTGTCATCTTGGAATATGGCCGTGCCATCAGGGAAGAACAAATCCATTGATGGAATAACCTGGTCATTCAGGATATTCAGGTAGTCAGCTGAGCTCATTCTTGGAGCACATCCTGTTGCTGAACCTAGACCTGACCAACTGCAGCAACCCCAGATCATAGCACTGCCCCCACAGGCTTGTACAGTAGGCACTAGGCATGATGGGTGCATCACTTAATCTGCCTCTCTTCTTACCCTGATGCACCCATCACTCTGGAACAGGGTCCATCTGGACTCATCACACCAGTTTTTAATAATGCGTTGGACAGTTCTGAACCTAGTTTTAGTTGTTTCTGCAATCTCCTTAGATGTTTTCTCTGCTTGATGCATGCCAGTGATGTGACCCTTCTCACAGGGGCGTGTCTAGGGAGTGGCCTGGGGTAGCACATGCCACCCTTGTAATCTGATAGGCCACCCCAGGTGCCACCCCACTGAGTTCCATTTAAATTAGCCTTACATTGTGCATAATGGTGGTGTTGGCAGTAATGCACCAAGAAGTGGCTTGCTAACTACGACAAAGCAGCTTGAAGAAGAAGAAGAAGAAGAAGAAGAAGAAGAAGAAGAAGAAGAAGAAGAAGAAGAAGAAGAAGAAGAAGAAGGTGGTCATGGCACAATGTGGAACTCACAAATTCACTACAAGGGCAAAAAATAAAAAAGCTTAACCATTGGTGCCACCCATGCATAAACAAGTGCCCACCCCATCTTAAAAGGCCTGGACACACCCCTGCCTTCTTTCACAGACTAACATCTTTTTCATGACCACCAGATGTGTCTTTCCTCATGGTTGTTTAAGAAGTGAGAAGCAACTCATTGCACCAGTTGGGGTTAAATAACTTGTTGTCACCTGAAAGATAATCACCCATGCAGTAATTATCCAATAGGAGGCTCATACCTATTTGCTTATTTAAAGCCAGGTAGCAATTTTTTTTGGCCAGGCTTGTATTTCACAGGATTTTATTGGCAGGTTTGCATCTTGAACCATTCAAATGTTCAAACATCCAACCCAATGGACCTTCAAGTGTGCAAAGAATATGTGACCTCAAACCATTCAAACATGAACATTTACGCTTTCTAATTATAAATAAGTATTTTGCTTCAAATTAAATCTACATTCACTCCCATGAGTCACATACACTTAGCAAATCCACTCAAAAAGAGGAGTATTTTAAGACCAACACGTCCCTTCACACCTTTTCCCATCTGGAAAATGGATTTTCATTGCTAATATTCCTGTAGGTGCAGCCACTGACACATTTGGAAGAGTCTTTTATGGTTCTAGGTGTCTGTTGGTGGTGCTTCTTTAAATACCTCAGAGTTGTGGTAATAGAAGAAGCCTCAGCAGCAGCTATAATTAGCATGTGCAACGTAACTGGATAATTGCTGAAAAAAAGGGAAAAAAAGAAAAGAGAGAGAAAAGGCTTGAGCCTGTGGGATTTGCAGCTACTTTTATAATTTAGTAAAGGCGGGTGTGAACACTATGGGATAGTGTGCACCCACTTACTATATTTTCTGATTAAACTTGTTGGACAGAAGCTCCCATGATATTTAATCAGCTCCCAGAGACCATAACCCCACTATGGCAGAGTGCAAACACCCACTATTGTCCTTTCTTTAATTCTGCACTATCTCTTATTTAACCAGCATGACAAGAACAGAACAGAACTAGAGAAGGTGTGTGTGTGTGTGTGTGTCTGCAAAGACTTGCACTTATACAAGGCTGCAAGGATTGACAAAAGCAAGGATGTCCACAGAGAGGAAGAGGGGTAAATAAAGGAATATCATAACCCCAAACAATTATTTTAATTGGTCATCCAGTGGTATAATTACACTGACTGGGTAACGATTTCTCCAAATATGTGACCTTGATTGCTGTTAATAGTATCCAAATTGACATTGGAACTCAGGAGTTACAGCGTCCTTCTTATTCAGTAATGAAATTAAGCTCAATCAAACAGAGAAAAAACATAAAGGACAGAATGTGAAGTTGCATTAAAGTGTCTCGTGTTTGGGAGTCACTTTTTAGGGTAAAATGACAACAATTAAATTTGGTTTAAAAAGTTAAATATAAAAGCCATATTTTAGGGTTATTTTCTGTTAAAATATGAATGAAAATCAAACAGGGACAACTGATTATTATTTTAAGTTTCAGCAAAAATATGAGGATGAACAACAAAACAAAAACATCACTGATAAGACCTCTTGGAGCTTCATCTTTATGAATTACTTTACGAAGAAAATGTAAATCACAACACAGAAAAAAAGATGCTATTTGAAATTGACAACAAAGCATTGAAAAAATGTTAAACTTCACCTGAGAATCAACACTTTCCAAACCCTTCAGCTATTCTTTGGTTCTTTTTAAAACAAGCACAGATCTGAGTTGCTCAGACGACTCAGAAGAAAAGTCAGAGGCAGTTAAGATGTGCTGGCGGAGTTCGTTCAACAGATCAAAGTGTGAGGCTTTGTCCGGTGTGAGATCAGTCTGTGAAAATGGGTCCAGGAACTGGGAGACTCAGCTCTTTTCCTCAGTAATAGCTTGATGCAGTTTTGTCACTAAACCTGTCAGAGCCTGTAACGGCAGGAAAGATGCACCGCCGCTATACTTCTGTTATGTTTTAGCGATGGTACGGTGAATAGCCACAGAAAGATTGTTGCAAATACAAATTGATTCACCAACCTGATGGATTAAATGTGAACACTTAATGCAGGCTTGTGTGAACTTTGCTCAGGGGCTTCAGCACAAACGAAGACTAACCGATGTGTGATGCAGTTCCTGCTGAAGGAGAGGAAATTTGCTCCGAAAAGTTACACAGAGGCCAAAACAGGCACCCAGAGTGCTGCAAGGAAACGAGATAGTTCTCCTCTTCCAATTAGAAATGAGTGTACTATCAGATTATTTTTAATCCACTAAAGCTAAAAATCTGCATGATTTTATAATTTAGTACAACCTGCAGCAGGGAACATTTGTCTTTTGCTTTTCTCATAACTATAGCACAAATTTTATGGTTACTCCTCCTGATGATAGTTTAAAAAATGGTAATGGTAAATGCACAGCATTTATTCCTATAGTCTCACTGACCACTCAAAGTGCTTTACATTACACGTCACATTAGGCCCTACACACACATGCACACACACAGTCCCACCCCTGATTGGGTGGGACTGCATGGGGTCTAGTGTCTTGCCCAAGGACATTTCCATATTTGATGGGGAATTTGGGATAAAATCCACCAAACCCAATATTAATACCCAGCTGTATATATAGGTTTTAAAGCAAAAGTTCTGCAATTCATTCATCCATTTACACACATTCACATGCTGGTGGTGATGAGCTACAATGTAGCCACAGCTGTCCTGGGGCGCACTGATGGAGGCAAGGCTGCAGAGCACGGGAGCCACCAGTCCCTCCAACCACCACCAGCAAGCAAGGTGGGTTAGGTGTCTTGCGCAAGGACACAACAGCAGAATTCTCTGCCGAGATTGATCCTGCAGCCTTCCAATTACTGGACAACCCGCTCTACCTCCTGAATTACTGCTGCCCCTTTTTTAAATAATGCATGGTCATTTCCTATTGGTGTTTTTAGGCATTGCTTAGTTTTTAATTTAAAACAAGTTGCACTTCAATTTTATTCAAGTTTTCTATAATGCATTTTTTTCTTATATCCTATGTTGTATTTATATGAGCTTATTGTATTGTGTTCAGCAACTTGAGGGCTATCTTGATTGGTGGCAGGAAGGTGCTTTATAAATGAATGAATGAATGAACAAATGAATGAATTATTTCAACATTTACAAGATGAGCAAACAAATATTATGTCAAGCTTTTATTTTGAAAAGACTGTCATCACCCAGTACTACAAGAATACATATAAAATATAAGTGTTTTATTGTATAGAAGACTGTGTATTAACACACGCACACACACACTTGCACGCGCGCGTGCACACACACACACACACACACACACACACACACACACACACACACACACACACACACACACACACACACACAATACCTCCTCTTTTTCTATCTATTATGTTTGGATTCAGAAATCCTCAAAGGACAAAATAAAGAAGATTTACTTTGTTCAGCAGAATGTAGGCCATAAGCCTTAAAGCAAAGGTCAAACCCCAGAGAATATTCTCTGACCAGCTCTGCAAAGGAATAAGAGAAAAAACCACTAAACCCAGCCTCGTCTGCTGGGGATCTTTTTACTCTACAGTTATTACATACTGTGGTAAAGCAAACAAATACAAGATAGAGCACACATAATTAAATTATTCTGTTATGTAAAACATAATTTTCTTTTTGTTCTTTTCTTCTCACGTTTCATTCCTGCAAGTTATATTCGTTTAGCCTAGTGAACTAGACCAATTCTTGCTTTGCAGAGTTTGGTCTAGGCACGCTTCATTGGAACCCTCGCAGCCCAAACCACTGCTGTGTCTATCCAATCACAACTCGCTATAGTTTTGGTTGGGCCAATCACAGCGCTCTATATCATGGGCCAATCACAGAGCGGGAGTAGCCGATGACGTCAGCGCTGCGGCCGCGAACGCCGCAAACCCAAGCAACATGGCGGCAACTCGGAAAACACGTTCGTTTGAAACGGCTTTGTCATCAACATTGGATTATTTAGACTCCAGCGTGCGTAAGTCTGTCTGATATACTTAGCGGCTTCTTATTTTTATCAAACAAAGTAGTGCAATGTCCCAGTACACCTGATATTCGCGTGTTTTTCATACAAAAACGACAGAAATCATTGAAGCTAGACGCTATTAAAGCCTCCCGCTTTTCCGTCGCCGTGATTACGTCATGTTGTTCGTCACTCTGATTGGTCCTAGCGCTATCCAATTGCATGCTGACATTTTGAAAGACAACCGTAGATCCCGCCTCACGACTGAGAGCCGTCAATGGTTCGTGGCCAGACTATATATACACATATATAGGATGGCTTGCCAGGCTAATATTCGTTCTCTCTAAGTGCAAAAACCACAAACTTTAATGCATGTGCAGTGGGCAATTTAAAGAACATTAAACATATAAACAATGACAATTTTTACAATTTTACATTATTGGTATATAAAAAATAACAACATGATCTCATGTTAGGGTTTTATTATGACAGTAGCTATTTCAGTGCTTGTGTGTTTAAGGAATTAATAATACCGTATATAAATGTCAAAGTCTGAGTTATACTTTCAGTTACTCAGTGAATGCCAGTTTAAATAAAAAAATTAAACAACAAATCTAGAAACATGTTGGAAGCAAATTAGAAAATTAACAATATTTATGTAACCAGTGGAGTCTATAAGATCTCAATCTTGTCAGTTTTAGACCCACAAAGAAAAAAAAAAGCTGCAGAGTCTACCCCTAAAATTTGAAGAAAAATAAACAAAACAGCCTCATCAACAGTTAATTTCAAGACCACATTTGTATTTTAAAGTTTTTTGGTTTTGATTTTTTTAATTCTTCTTGAGACCTGGTGTTTCATCATTTAGTCTCGACCCAAATTTCGGGAACAACTACTCTTTAACAACCATTGTGCATTCATTTTCTTTTTTTACTTTTGAGAAGCTAAGTAAACAAATACAAATTGTTATCTCTTGCTGTTTTGCATATTCAAATGAACATTCAGTCATGAAAATGCCAAAGGAATAAAATGTACCTCAATTATCAAGGAAAGTTACTAAAGAGTAAAAAAATATGTTTGTATATCAAATATTTCATAGCAGTGGAATAAAATACAGAAATACAATTTTTAAAGCTGCCTTGTTTGAAATAAAGTTTTAATGTATACGAGGCAACCATTGTATGAATAAATGCATACCAGTTTGGAGCATTTCACTGGTCACAGTTGAACAGTTAAGTAGGATCCATTAATGTCCAGAGAGGTTAACTGGACTGTCTGACTGAACCTTGTTTGCATGAAAGCTGACCTGTCTGACCGGTCCTGATCAGGAGTCATGCAGCAGGCGTTATCATAGACAGGTATCATTACAGCAAGGATGAATGAGGACAAGAAGAAAGGTGGGGATTAACATATTCTCCCATCACCATATTAACAGTGTGCATGAAAATGTGCCCCAAGCACTTACCTCAATTAAATCTGAGTTAAAATCCAAGGTCACTTCTAGATTATTTCTGATCCATCAGACGTCTAGAGATATTACGTTTCTAAAGCAAGAGTTGGTGCAAATGCAGTTTTTATTTAGTCAAATAAATATTCATTTAGTATATAAGATTTCCTTGTAGTTTGTGTTTCATTTGAAATTCGGATTTCACAAGAAAGTGAGTGACAAAGATTTTCAAAGAACGTAATTTAAGGTGTATAATGATGGAGATGTGACTAAATACAACATCTTTCAAGTAAAACTAGATTTTTATTTTAACGAGGATGTGCCGATTAAAATCAACCTGGTGGCGTTTTCAAATTTTAGCTCAGTTTTAACTCAGGCATTCACTGTCTTAAACACAGGAGTTTGACAGACAGGGGGAGTTGAGCCAAGTGTAGAGCCGGGTAATCTAAGGATGGAAATGTTTACATAGGTTTCAGGGGGATTTCTAAACCACACACTGCATGATATATTTAATATATTCAGCGTTTCTATTTTAATGGGCATGCAAACTAGCCCAGAAATTTAGAAAAACTGTAGCAGTAGTAAATTATTTTGCTCTGCAGGTTGGTCTAGCCATGCTCCATTGTAGCCTCAGCAGGTCTACCATTGACTTTCTTCTTCAAAAGTGTATGGCGGACTGCCCCAGTGACTGATTTCCATAGCAATGAATATATCACATTGTATGTTGCTCTGATTGGTCCTAGCGCTGTCCAATTGCACACAGACAGTTTGAAAGACAACGTAGATTCAACCCTACAACTGAGCTTTGGGTCGAGGCCAGACTATCCATCCATCCATCCATCCATCCATCCATCCATCCATCCATCTTCCTCTGCTTATCTGGGGTCGGCTCGCAGGAGCAGTAGTCTAAGCAGAGAGGCCCAGACTTCCCTCTCCCCAGCCACTTGGGTTAGCTCCTCCAGAGGAATCCTAAGGTGTTCCTTGGCCAGCTGAGAAAGTTAAAGTCCCAAGTATTCATCACATACTGGTGAAATTACATCTCTACATTTGACCCATCCCCATGGTGGGGAGTGGTGAGCTGCCGCTGTGGCCGTGCTCGGGAACTATTTGGTGGTTTAACCCCCTAATCCAACCCCTTAGTGCTGAGTGTCAAGCGAGGAGGCATTGGGTCCCATTTTTTCAAAGTCTTTGGTATGACCCGACCGGGAATCGAACCCTGATCTCCCAGTCCCGGGGCAGACACTCTACCACTAGGCCACCGGAGCTGGAAACATAGTCCCTCCAGTGTGTCCTGGGTCTTCCTTTAAGCCAGGGGTGGGGAATCCTGGTCCCTCAAGGGTCGCTATCCTCCGTGTTTTTGTTGTTTCTTTCATTCAACACACCTGACCATAGGTGGAAATCCCAGGGAGAACAGGGAGGACATATCCCCCCCTTGTATAATGATGTCCTCCAAAAATTATTAAGCATATTAACATATTTAATAGTGATATAGTATTGTCCACTGAAAACAGCATAACCACTAAAAATTAAAACCACAAACAATATATTTTAATAATTTAAAGATTATGACCCCCCCCCCCCCCCCCCCCATTGCACAATTTGGTATGATCCACGCAAGCTGTTTCAAAAGGGCAAGGCTGCCGCTGCTCCGATGCTGGCAGAGAGCAGCATAGTTTCACAGGAGAAGAGAATGACAGGTGCAGCGGCGTGCTAAAGCCAGTAAGCCAATCACCACACCACCACCTGGTTAACAGGTGCTGAAAAAATATCTTTTTCCGTGCAAAATTTTGCTACTTTCCCAATAAAGCATCCCCCTGTTGAGGAGCGGCAGCTCCGTTCCTCTCTCTGCAGTATGGCACCTGACCGGAGTCTCACAGTTTGTGTACAAAACTTCTCTGAGGTGGCAGACTAAGAAAATGCCAAAAAAAATCAAAGCTTTTGATGCATTTTGTTAAAGTAAAAGGATAAAATAATGCATAAACAGTGTTTTGTAGGTCAGAAAATTAGTTTGCGTAACATTGTTTATTATTTTTTTGCTGAGCCTAAGTAGGGTTTTAGTAAGGATTCTACGCAAAGTTTTATAAATGAGGCCCCTGATCCTTAGGCCACCAAAACAGATCCCCTCAACACCTTGGCTGGGCCTAGAACTCCTACAAACAGAATTGGTGACAGCTTTGGTGGAGTCTGGCTCTCTGGTTCTGTCATTGTGTTGCAGCATTTTGTTGTTATGTAGCTTTTGTATTGAATCTTCTGGGCCACTGTAAAGAAAAAAACTAACTTTAAAATTATGAGCCAGTCTCACAAATTATGTGACATGAACATATGCTTTGCACTTAGCATTAGATAACACATAAGGTGTTAAAATCACATAGGTGTTAACAAGTATCTCCTCTACAGGAAACATCTATAAGGGGGAAGTACCGTTCTAACAGCACTGCTTGTAAAAAAAAAAAAAAACATGAAGTCAGGCTTCCATTTCAAAATAAATGCTGTTATACATCATTTTATCTCCAGGAACCCATCCAAAATTCAACAAATTATCGACACTATATGTCTGTATGATGTAAGCCAAAGCACAGTTCCTTAGTTGTGTAACAATCTTGACACTTGTATAGCTCCTTTCAGAGGACTCCAAAGTGCTTTACACTACAGTGTATCATTCATCTATGCACACACACATTCACACGCTTATGATGATGAGCTACAAGGTAGCTACAGTTGCCCTGGGGTGCATTGACAGAAGAGACTGCTTAGCACAGGCGCCACCGGTCCCTCCCACCACCACCAGCAGGCAACGTGAGTTAAGTGTCTTGCCCAAGGACACAATGACTGACATGACTGTGGGGGCCTGGGATCGAACCTGCAACCCTCCATTTACAGGGCGAACTCTCAACCCCTGAGACACCATCGCCCTACAAAGCTGATTCTTACTCTTATTCTTCTAATGAGGCAATAAACTATCTTACAGCCAAACCATAAGACCAATAATTTGATTAGTTCTAAATGCATTTTGTTGACACAAATGCTTTTAATCTAGTTTTATTTAACCTTTATTTATCCAGATAAGTCGATTCAGAACCCATTCTCATCTGACACACTTCTCAAAAATGAAGCCACAATGCAGAGGATTCCAGAAGACAATTCATGAACAATCAAAGCAAAAATGGCAACGATATATTTGTGCTTCTGAGAAAAGAGAAACCTTCAGTCATCCATCGCTGTTCCATTTTTAACAGCACACAAATACGCCGCTGCATAGCATTTTATTTGTTTCATATATTCTGTGAAATTACACATTTGTGGATGTGCTGCTCCGACCGGCTGTCAGTTTGAGGAATGGCTCGTCATCGTCATGCCCATGGGCAGCGTGAATCGAGTTGCACAGCTGGAGTTATGTTAAACGTAAGGCAAAGTGACAGAAATGCTAATCAAGAATCAAAAGTGACACTGCATTTCCATCGATGCACATAAGACCATCAATGATTTATTAGTCAAATTGAACGCATGTGTCACTGCGTCGAGAGGCTCGGTGGTAAACAGCTCACGCAAAGGTGCACCATTTAGCAACCCCTACACCTCCTTGTAGAGATGAATAGCACTTTCCACAAGGACCGCTGATAGCGCGGCTGAAGAGTAACTTTCAAAACAGGTAAGACACATGCAATATATCTGAGAAAGTCACTTAAGAGTACACTAAAGGGCCGTTACAGGAGCACAAGGTTGTCCCTGCTTCTGCTGAGTAAGCCCTGCTGCTTTCCTCTTCCCTGACTTGCATTCCTTTCCAGTCCCCAGATCACAGCGAGGATAGAAAGCAGCAGCAGACCCCAATTATCAGACCGTCACTCACAATCCTTCATTTGCCTTCCCAATTGCTGCTCGCTATCCTGCATTCATTTTATTCACGGAATTCCAGCTGGAGCCCAGGGGAAGTGTGGGTGGAGAGGTAAAACACTCTTCAGAGCAACTCTGTTTTGGCATTAGAACCGAAGGGATGAGACATAAAACATAGCGGCTTCATTTTTTTTTCCTCTCCCTCTTCTGAATATCATTTGCATCATGGAGAGAGGAAGAAAGTTGTCTGTTTGCTGTGACTCTACTTTGGTGTTGCCAATTAAATCTGAATTTCTTTGTGAGTGGATTGCTGGAAGAGGGCCTAGTTTGATGGATAAACAATGCTCCAGTGCATAATTTAGTTAGGCATGAAAAAAAAAAACTGTTCTTTTCCCAGTTGCATTCCTAAAATCCACTTAAGCTGACTGCAGAGTTGTATTGAGACCGTTGTAACCGAGCAGCTAAAAAAATTGATAATTGAATGTTGTTTCTGTCACTAAAACATCTTGCATCATCATCATCAAATTGCCTGTGTGAGATTTTGAGGAATGACGTTGCAGCTGCCTCCTCCTACGCAATAATAAATATCATATAGAGCAGTGATAAATATTGGAATAGCAGCTTTTTAAATAATTCAAGAATCCTAACATCTAAGAGAATGCCCACCCACGATAAGACATTTCACTAGATGCTTTAGAAATCAAAATCAAATCCTGGCTGCTGTAGTTTTATGGTTCATTTTTAATCAGAGGAGAATTGAGTCGCTAATGACTTTAATACGTCTAGTTTTCTTTGAGAAATGCAGTGACTCATCATCATTGTTATCGTGTTCATGCATGCCCCCCTCCTGGAAAAAAAAAAATCCTGTAAGTCCTTTTTGTCAACACACACATCCGCCGTTAATTCTCCAAGGACCTCATTTGCAAAAACTTCCACCCGAAACTTTGATGGTGTTTATCACCAGCAACAAGATCCCTTTGTTCATTTATGTAATTAATGCAAAGTCTTTGATTAATGCAGCTTCATTTCCAGAAGAGTTTGATATTAATATCACGCCTTGGCAAAATGCATTTTCCACAACACCTTAATTAGGCTGGAAAAAAAAAGTCTTTAACCACATCATCGGATGCTATTTTATTTATTTGTTTATGCATCATTTCAACTTTTTTTCTTCCTCCTAGTGTTTTGAGAATGTCTCTGTTGTATCTTGGGCAGTATGAGCTGCTGTTGCATGAAAGTAGCCTGAAGCAATTTATGCTTTCATGTGAAAAAGAGAGGAGAGGGGGAATGCAGCGAGAGCCTAATGGTACATAAACAATACAGATGGCTGTTAAAGCATACAACTGGTTTCCTGTTTTTTTTAGTGCTTTTTTCACTTTATTCGTTTAGTAATTTATACATCCAAATTTAGCAAATGTAGTCAAGCAGAAACCTGTTTGTGTCAGATCAGTTCCAAGAAGCTGTTTAAGGTTTTATGACACAGTTAAAACAGGTTTCCACCCCAGAGACAGATTATTCACTCACATGTAAGTTTTAAAAACAATAAAAATCATTTTATGTCACTGTATTTTTTTTTTTTTAATCTTACTGCTCGGTGGCGATACGGTCCCTAATAAATGTCTTTTGCATCTGAGCTGGAAGGAAATCCACAACATTTATTTGAAAGTTCAAGCTCAAGACATGCCAGGGTTTTGATGGCACATTTGCAACTCAATAAAATGAAAGGTCCTTGCTGGGTAAACTTGATTATACAGAGCCAAATCAAGATAAACACATGCTGACAACAATAATAATTCTTCTGTCTGGCCACATCGCTATCATTGGATGATTAACGAAGTCCGATTTTTCTGCAAAGGCAAATCTCTGCCACTGAGGATGAATCATTTTTACTTCTGTTTTTTTTTTTTTTTGTTTTTTTTTAAACAAACTGCTGGGACACATTAGCTTTCATAGATTTACACTTTTCTTTCTTTATTTATTTATTTTATTCTTTTAAGCCAATTTTTAAAAATACATTTGAATAAAAGCTTGAGGTTCTAATATGATTTCTAAAAATAACTGAATACATATAAAAGAGCCACGACTAAGTCCAGACAAGAGCCACATTCTTTGATTCAGTTCTGAGGTCCTCTATGCTAATGAGAAAATTCATTTTGTTCCCTGATTTATTTGCTGTTATAAATAGAACAGTGTTGAAATGAGTGGTCTGTGGTAACCACAACGATGTCTGACCTCTGAGAGGGCATTAAATCAAGGCATTAGGGGATGCAGTAATAAAGAGGCCAGGCGAGGCACTGAACCCAATCTACAACAAACAAATCACAATTCTTTCTTAGAATGCAGTTAAAACAAAGCTCTGAGCTTCAAACCATGAAACGAAGCCAAGATGGCAGCAGCCATGCAATTATATATATATATATTTATATATATATATATATATCCACCACATAACTGCAAGGTCTAAGATGCTGGCAGGGAAAGCATACATGGAACGCCACAACCAAGTGGCTGGCATAGTGTACAGGAACATCTGTGCAGAGTATGGACTGGAAGCCCCAAGGTCAATGTGGGGAAACACTCCCTATGGTACTAGAAAACGAGTGAGTCAAGATCCTGTGGGACTTTCAGATCCAGACCGACAGAATGGTGATGGCGAACCAACCGGACATTGTGGTGGTGGACAAACAACAGAGGACAGCTGTTGTGGTTGATGTAGCAATACCAAGTGATGCAACATCAGGAAAAAAGAACACGAGAAACTAGAGAAGCACCAGGGCCTCAAAGAAGAACTTGAGAAAGCCTGGCCGGTGAAGGCACCATTTGTGTTTTTTTTTACTCTCAATGATTTTTTATTAGTTGAAACGTTCTTTAAAGGGGACGTATTATTCCTTTTTTTAAGTTATAATAGTTATATGGTCTAGAAAACATGTTGATGAAGGCCTTTGCACAACATCCCTCTTACACAAAAAGCGATTCCATCAGTTCTATAAACATTTTCAGTACTTTACAAAATGAGCCGTTTCAGGTTTCTGTCAAGAAAACAAGCTGTTGCTGGCCACGCCCCTGTCAACTGATTGGTTGATAAGCTGAGAAGCTCCAATAGAGCTCAGGACGTCACGTGACTCTCAGAGCGTAGACGCCATTTTGGCAGGCAACAAAGGTTAACAATGAACGGGACCGCCGGCTTGGATTTTACTCCGTTGGAGTTTACTTCGCACTTTAAAACCGAAGAAATCGTCCTATATAACCAGAAATTAAATAGATTAAACATCTCCGACCCTTACCATGCCCCTGGGATACTTTTTAAAACGCCAGAAGCTGTCGGAGCGGACCTCTTACCGGACTTGCGATACCCTGACATTTATAATTTCCTTATCAATTTTCCCTCGTCCTACTCCGGAGCATCGCTAAGAGCTTACAAGTGGACTCAATCAGGGCAAGTTTTACGTGATGTTTACTTGTTGCTATGAGCAACAAGACAGAAAAAGCCACGCCAAAATAAGTTTAGGAAGCCCACTAAGAATCGTAATAAAAGCATTTAAAATAAATACCATATACAGTTGAGGAAACGTTGGTTGAAGTACCTGATATGACGTGGCCGTTGCATAAGCGAAAACCTTTACTCCCAGGATCCCACAGCTTCATTTTAGTCTGGTCGCTAGCACGTTTCATTGCGATGATCCAACGTTCCGGATCTTGAGGAATCCTGTAGAAGGCTCTTCCCTTATCTCGTCCACGTCTGTTATGGCATCCTGGGCCACAACAGGTATCTACCATATTTCCCGTTGGACTGAGTTTTCTGACAATAACAATAGCGTAGCTGCGGGCAACTGCCTGCCAAGATGGCGCCATTCGATTTGAACTGTTGCATGCCGGGAGAAGTGACGTCAACTCCCGGAGCTCTATATCTGAGAAGAGCTCAGAGAAGAGCTGCTTCTCCTCCAGCATGGAGAGGCGAGATAGAGGGTTCTGTGCTAATTTTCCCATTTGTGATGTCACAATCGGACACTAACAGAAAATGGAAATTTGGAATGTTTATAGAGGCAGTAGAGTCGAACATGGCAGCACAAAATATTGCAAAAGGTGAGTTTTGCTTAAAATGTCTCCTTTGAAGTTTATAGAGTTTTATTTTAATGTGTACAGTTGCAAAACATTATTCCTCATGTCTTATCAGGTTATGTTCATCTTCAGCATTGGCTGTGCTTAGTACTAAAAGACTTTTGGCTCACCTGTTGAAAATTGTGTCACTATGAATGATTGCAAAGTAGAAAGA
The DNA here is from genome assembly GCA_006937985.1 of Aphyosemion australe. Lineage (NCBI taxonomy): Eukaryota > Metazoa > Chordata > Actinopteri > Cyprinodontiformes > Nothobranchiidae > Aphyosemion > Aphyosemion australe. The sequence continues at coordinate 481,909 of SSNS01000273.1, read as the reverse complement.
CTGATCAATTAAACAGACAATGTGTAGTTTTTACCATTACTCTGGAAATATCCATCGGAATGTTGTTGAAAATGAATTAAATGATGCCCAGTTGTTGAAGAATATGTAACATATAACCATAAAAATTGCATATAAAACACATTGGCGTGGGTCTAAGTCTCTGAGCGATGCCATATTAGACGCCATGTTTCCTTCTATTTGAAGCCCATGAGGACAAAAAGCATTTACAGATTTGTAACAAGTGGCTACAAACTATGAGGGGCCGTGTAAGCCATAATTTATTCTGTTACTCTCACATGCATATATTCTCCTCACACACGCATACATTCTTCTCATACATACACACATTCCACACTCATACACATATATATTCTTTACACACACACATATATTCTCTGCACACATACATATATTCTCTGCACACACACATATATTCTCTGCACACATACATATATTCTCTGCACGCACACATATATTCTCTACATACACATACATATATTCTCTGCACACACACATATATTCTCTACATACACATACATATATTCTTTGCACACACACATATATTCTCTACATACACATACATATATTCTCTGCACACACATACATATATTCTCTACACACACATATATTCTCT
>SSNS01000273.1:461942-478807 GCA_006937985.1 Aphyosemion australe | reverse complement strand
AAACAAACTGCTGGGACACATTAGCTTTCATAGATTTACACTTTTCTTTCTTTATTTATTTATTTTATTCTTTTAAGCCAATTTTTAAAAATACATTTGAATAAAAGCTTGAGGTTCTAATATGATTTCTAAAAATAACTGAATACATATAAAAGAGCCACGACTAAGTCCAGACAAGAGCCACATTCTTTGATTCAGTTCTGAGGTCCTCTATGCTAATGAGAAAATTCATTTTGTTCCCTGATTTATTTGCTGTTATAAATAGAACAGTGTTGAAATGAGTGGTCTGTGGTAACCACAACGATGTCTGACCTCTGAGAGGGCATTAAATCAAGGCATTAGGGGATGCAGTAATAAAGAGGCCAGGCGAGGCACTGAACCCAATCTACAACAAACAAATCACAATTCTTTCTTAGAATGCAGTTAAAACAAAGCTCTGAGCTTCAAACCATGAAACGAAGCCAAGATGGCAGCAGCCATGCAATTATATATATATATATTTATATATATATATATATATCCACCACATAACTGCAAGGTCTAAGATGCTGGCAGGGAAAGCATACATGGAACGCCACAACCAAGTGGCTGGCATAGTGTACAGGAACATCTGTGCAGAGTATGGACTGGAAGCCCCAAGGTCAATGTGGGAAACACCCCCTAAGGTACTAGAAAACGAGCGAGCCAAGATCCTGTGGGACTTTCAGATCCAGACCGACAGAATGGTGATGGCGAACCAACCGGACATTGTTGTGGTGGTGGACAAACAACAGAGGACAGCCGTTGTGGTTGATGTAGCAATACCAAGTGATGGCAACATCAGGAAAAAGGAACACGAGAAACTAGAGAAGCACCAGGGCCTCAAAGAAGAACTTGAGAAAGCCTGGAGAGTGAAGGCACCATTTGTGTTTTTTTTTACTCTCAATGATTTTTTATTAGTTGACACTTTCTTTAAAGGGGACGTATTATTCCTTTTTTTTAAGTTATAATAGTTCTATGGTCTAGAAAACATGTTGATGAAGGCCTTTGCACAACATCCCTCTTACACAAAAAGCGATTCCAGTAGTTCTATAAACATTTTCAGTACTTTACAAAATGAGCCGTTTCAGGTTTCTGTCAAGAAAACAAGCTGTTGCTGGCCACGCCCCTATCAACTGATTGGTTGATAAGCTGAGAAGCTCCTATAGAGCTCAGGACGTCACGTGACTCTCAGAGCGTAGACGCCATTTTGGCAGGCAACAAAGGTAAACAATGAACGGGACCGCCAGCTTGGATTTTACTCCGTCGGAGTTTACTTCGCACTTTAAAACCGAAGAAATCGTCCTATATAACCAGAAATTAAATAGATTAAACATCTCCGACCCTTACCATCCCCCTGGGATACTTTTTAAAACGCCAGAAGCTGTCGGAGCGGACCTCTTACCGGACTTGCGATACCCTGACATTTATAATTTCCTTATAAATTTTCCCTCGTCCTACTCCGGAGCATCGCTAAGAGCTTATAAAAGCCTGGAGGCATACAAGTGGACTCAATCAGGGCAAGTTTTACGTGATGTTTACTTGTTGCTATGAGCAACAAGACAGAAAAAGCCACGCCAAAATAAGTTTAGGAAGCCCACTAAGAATCGTAATAAAAGCATTTAAAATAAATACCATATACAGTTGAGGAAACGTTGGTTGAAGTACCTGATATGAAGTGGCCATTGCATAAGCGAAAACCTTTACTCCCAGGATCCCACAGCTTCATTTTAGTCTGGTCGCTAGCGCGTTTCATTGCGATGATCCAACGTTCCGGATCTTGGGGAATCCTGTAGAAGGCTCTTCCCTTATCTCGTCCGCGTCTGTTATGGCATCCTGGGGCACAACAGGTATCTACCATATTTCCCGTTGGACTGAGTTTTCTGACAATAACAATAGCCTAGCTGCGGGCAACTGCCTGCCAAGATGGCGCCATTCGATTTGAACTGTTGCATGCCGGGAGAAGTGACGTCAACTCCCAGAGCTCTATATCTGAGAAGAGCTCAGAGAAGAGCTGCTTCTCCTCCAGCATGGAGAGGCGAGATAGAGGGTTCTGTGCTAATTTTCCCATTTGTGATGTCACAATCGGACACTAACAGAAAATGGAAATTTGGAGTATTTATAGAGGCAGTAGAGTCATACATGGCAGCACAACATGTTGCAAAAGGTGAGTTTTGCTTAAAATGTCTCCTTTGAAGTTTATAGAGTTTTATTTTAACGTGTACAGTTTTAAAACATTATTCCTCATGTCTTATCAGGTTATGTTCATCTTCAGCATTGGCTGTGCTTAGTACTGAAAGACTTTTGGCTCACCTGTTGAAAATTGTGTCACTATGAATGATTGCAAAGTAGAAAGACTGATCAATTAAACAGACAATGTGTAGTTTTTACCAAAACTCTCTGGAAATATCCATCGAAATGTTGTTGAAAATGAATTAAATGATGCCCAGTTGTTGAAGAATATGTAACATATAACCATAAAAATTGCATATAAAACACATCGGCGTGGGTCTAAGTCTCTGAGCGATGCCATATTAGGCGCCATGTTTCCTTCTATTTGAAGCCCATGAGGACAAAAAGCATTTACAGATTTGTAACAAGTGGTTACAAAACGTTCACCATTCATAAATGTTGTTTTAAACATTTATCTCTTTGCTCGTTGCCAGTTATGAAAGGGAGTCTGATGTCATTTTACTGGAGGTTGAACGATCTGACGAAGTACTCGTTCAAAAATTACACTCCCAGGGATTTTTGACCCTAATGGCCATCCGTTAGTAAGGTCTTACTTGAACACATAAATACAGCTTGCTTGCAATTATTTAGGTATGTACTGCCCCCTATCGCCAGGAATATACACACAGTCACTAAGGAATGAAAATAGAGAGGAGCCATTTGTTTCTACAGCTATGCTAGTATTCATTTTGGTTTTGTAAGAGCATATTTGGGTTCCTCCACAACTAGATATTTTTGCATAATTTACCTGTGATTTTATGGACACAGGATGATTTTTAAAAACAGAGAGATCTCATCTTTTCTTTCTTTGCAGAAGTATTTTTAGCTCAGTTAGCTTTATTTACTGGAGGAAAGTTTAGACTGCTCTACAGAGACTCACGTGCACTAAACTTCCACATGTCTGGACCAGCTGCCACAACACGGAGCAGCAGATTTCAGTTTTGGGTTTGTCTTTTTACAACATGCATGGAGACGACACTCGGGACGAAGCATTTTTAGCTTATATATTAAACAACTTAAGAAGCACCACAAATAAAGAATATTTAACTCAGTACAATCCAGAGCTACTGCACTATAGCATATTGACAGATACCTCATTTTAACCCTTTAAAGCCAAATGTATCATATGTGAAACCTATCTTCAGGTTTCTTAGACCTCTATCTCTCTAACGAGGTTAGTACATTCCTCAAACTTCTGCTCTATTGTATTATGTGCACGTCTTCTGCCTCCTTGTGGAAGATCTAAGTAGTGCAGGAGGTCAAAGGTTCTGGTCCATGCTCACACAGTTGAACACCCATGATGTGAATCTTCAGATTCACCACATCTCAAAATGTTCTGGTGATAGTGGTCGTTGGAGTCCAGTGAACTTGTTTTGTTTAAGAAACCAGTTAGAGATGATCTGAACATTGTGACATGGTGCATTATCCTCCTGGAAGTAGAAGTTGGGTCCACTTTGGTCATAAAGGGATGGACATGATCAGCAACAATACTCAGGTAGGCTGTGGGGTTTAAACCAGGCTCAGGTGGTACTAAGAGGTTCAGAGTGGAACCAGAACATCTCACGCACACCATTAAACCACCAGCAGCCTGAAGCCATGATTGGATCAATGCTTTAATGCTGGTGAGTCACCAAATTCTGACCCGACCATCTGGATATTGCACCTGAACTCCAGACTCATCAGACCAGAAAACATTTCCAGTCTCATCTGGTCCAGTTCTGGTGATCCTGTGTGAATTGTAGCCTCAGTTTCCTGTTCTCAGCTGACAGGAGAGAGAGTGGTCTTCTGCTGCTGGAGTCCATCTGCTTCAAGGTTCAGCATGTTGTGGTTCAGAGATGCTGGTTGTTTGAGCTGCTGTTGTCTTTCTATAACGTAGAACCAGTCTTCTGACTTCTGAAATTTTCATCCACACATGTTCTCTTTTTTGGACCATTCTCTGTAAATCCTAGACATAGTTATGGGTGAAAATCCCAGTAGATCTGCGGTTTCTGAAGCAGTCAGACCAGCCTATCAGGTACCAACAACCATGTCTCTCAAAGCCACTCGAATCTCCTTTCGGATTCTGATGCTCAGTTTAAAATTCAGCCTGGACTCATCGGATGCCTAAATAAACTGAGCTGCTATTTGTGGTAACATTGCATTGAATAGTTGTACCTAATGGGCCCTATGCACGCTCCAACTTCCACATTCCACATAAGACCGCACTCCTATTTCCGGTTGTCATAGCCGTAGGTGAAGCTGTGACATGGCTGAGAGTTTGGAGTTCACCCGGTGCTTCCTGGAGTTACCAAAAGTTACAATCAATGATGTACGGCGAATTTTCTCTTTGTTTAGATGAAAAAAAAAAAATAAAGTGGTTCTCTCGCATTTTTCTAAAAAACCTCTACCAATAACACGTCCGACCAAAAAGCCATAAGCATCTAATTCCAGTAAGCCAGTGAACTCCAAACTCTCAGCCATGTCACAGCTTCGCCGAAGACAATTGGAATTAGGAGTGCGGTCTTATGTGGAATGTGGAAGTTGGAGCGTGCATAGAGCCCATAAGGTAACCAGGAAGTGTTGACTAACCAAAGAGACAACCATAATGTGTTGAACCTCTTCATTTTTACTTTATATATACATTCGTTTTTGTATTTTAACTTTCTAAATAAAAAGTTGAGTCAGGCTGAAGGTTTTCCTTCCTTCTTTCAGCTTTTTTAGACCTTTTTGTATTGTGTCAAAACAACAGGTGGTTGGATAATTATGTTAATTTTCTCCCCACAATTTCTCTGACAACTTAAAAAAAATGACAGAACATGGGGTGGACATTGTTGTACTTTTCAGATTCTGAGCTTTAAAAGAGCAAAGAATGGTGAAAAAATAAAGAGTCTCAAAAAACTAAAAAGCCCCAACGGATTTATGGAGAAAATGAGCCTTTTTGGACTCTGTGGGTTAGCACTTATACAGGGTAGGAGGTACAGGCTCTCTGATGTCAAAGAGTCTGGGCAACCCACCGTTTCATTATACATCAGAATTATTCGCCACCGAACCTTTGCAGACATCCCTCTGTGAGGTGAAAAGTGTCAAACCAAAAATATAAAAATATAATCTTTTCCCAACGTTGCTCAGACTCTGAATTTTGGAAAAAATGTAGATTTCTTTTAAAATATAACAACAACTGAACATCAGCTGAAAAGCAGAAGAGGCATTTTGAAAATGGAATCTGCAGGAAGTTCACACCTGGGATGCCAGGTGAGAGAAATTACCTGCAATCAACAAGCTGGCAGGTGAAGACAGCAGTTTTCTGATTCCTCTGAGTGGCATTCAGTGTTGTCCAAGTGAAAGGAAATGGAAGAAAATGGTGATGAGTTGACTCCTGTGGGGATGCTTTACAATGGTCCACTTTTTAAACGTGTTTGTTTTAATGAAAAAACTAAAAAAATAAAATGTGTGTATTCTAAACTCTGTTTAATGGGTCATTAAAATAAATATGTGCCACCGTTTCACCAATTACTGAACATGGATGACATGAAGGAACATGCACACATTACAACCAAGAAAAATCACACCATATAATATTGAGCTGGAGGTGTGAAATTCTGTCCTTCAGCATTGCTCTGTCGCTTAACTAATTATCATGGTACATTACATTTCTAAACCCTCAGGTCTTTGGGTTTAACCAACGCGCACGGCGTGCATGCTTAGTCCTCTAAAAACGAGGTGTCTTACGAAACGAGGCTGAAGGAAAGCTGTTTGCTCTGACCGAAGACAACACAGCCAGCAGCTGCTCGGACGGCTTCATTTGTATTCCACAGATTACATCTGAAATGTAAGAAATGTTAATTGGAGACAGTGTGTTAAGAGGCAGATATGATCTGACATGTAGCCGACATAATAACGTTAAGAATTAATTAATTATTCTAATGCGCTTAGAGCCGAAACAGAACGCCATCCACAGAAATAAATAATAGATGACAAAAAGATAGCGATGAATGCTAAACATTTGCTCAGGAAAATAAAACTGGAGTGCCTTTAGGCCAGCACATCGAAATCAAAAGACACTGCCTTCCAGCGTCTCACAGTGGACATGTTGACAAAGGCCTCATTTATTACAGATTCCCAGCCCTGCCAGCATAGCAACAGTGTGACGCTGATTAGAAGGATTGTCCAAAATAAGCCCAGAAGCCCAATTTCATCCCAGACTTACATTCATTTAGTTGTACAGATTCGTTATTTGAGAATCCTGCAGGAACAGAGAGCAAATTCTGCCCCTTTGAAGGAACGGCTTAATCTCTTTCTCTTATAAAACCTCAATCTTCCAGTGACCATCGCATCTCGTATGATGCAGCGGCAGAAGAAATAAATTAAATAAAATAAACCCATTAGTTACAGCAGCTACCTCCTCACCTCACCCCAGATACACTTTCATGGTACTTTATAAAGACCAGAGGATGCTGCTCGGGTTGTGATGACAAAATGACCTTGAGTCCTGAGAAGAACGCTTGTTCATTACTCAAATGGGTTCAGACAGCGTGTTTGCTGCGCAGCATAGCCTCAGTGAGTTATGCAGGTGTTTAAAAGTAAATGTATGCTCATTCAAAAATCAATTCATAGTTAGGATTCTGCCTCCTCCTGTCTTGTAGACATGAAACAAACTAGAGGTCGATTAGATCAGAAAGTGACTTTTGGGAGATTCACCCTGGGCATGCTCAGGATGCGTGGAATGAATAACGGAGTGCGGTTCAGATCTTACATAAAAGATCCAAGAGGTAGTCAAGTGTCTCAGTGCTTTTATAAAAAAACACTTTATGTAAAATGTCATTTCACTAAATGTCATTTGGTAAAAGTTGATCAGGTATTACTGGTTGTTCATGTTTACTCCTTCAAGTTAAAACTGAAGTTAGATCTAAATTTCCTTTTCCAAAACAAATTTGGTTTTAGGGATTTAACTTGGGGTGTCAAATTATGAGATTAATGAGATTAATTAATTACAGCCACATATAGTGCATTATTTGTTTTAATTGCGTTAATCTCATTTTTAATCTATAACTTTACTGGGACTTTTCTAGGCTAGTTGGGATTTTTTATTTAAATTTTTTATTTATTTTATGTAATTATATTTATATTTAACTATCACGCCATTCCACGTGTCAGATTTTGTGAAGAAGCGTAACATTTGTGATAAACTGTCAGTTTTGATGTGCTAACTTACAGCACTGTAATTTGCAGGTCTATTTTAATTTTAGATAAATGTTTAGTAACAAGTTCTGTGATCATTATTTGCATTGCTCACAAAAGCGTTCCTTAACTTAGATTATTCTATATGGACCTGATGTTTTATTTTTAATTTCTAATTATTCCAGACTGACAAAAGAGCACAGTATTATTCCGCCTTGGTGATGTAAAAGGAAAGTTTAGAAGTCTGTTAAACAATAAATGACTTTATAAAGCCAGTTTTTTTGTTATATATTAATCTGTTAGTCTGCCACAATAATGTAATGAATTTAAATAAAAATACATCAAAATGAGGGCTTTTCTCAGCCATTAGTAGGTGAGATTAAAAAAGAGATTCATTAGATTAATTAATCACAGGTCATAATTAATTCATCTAAAAAATATTAATCTCAAGACAGCACTATATTTAACATTTTAATAACAAAATAAAGTCTTTAAAATATATAAATGTTTGCATCATCTAACTGGAATAATGCTGATTGTGTTGAATAGAGGTGTTTTTACCTGAAAGTCAGATTTGCTTCCTCTCTTGTGCTCACCGTATTTTATCATCCTCTATAAAACAGCTTTTATTCTCTCACATTTTTGTTTTTGTTTCCCGAAAGCAAATAAATTTTGAATTGTATTTAAAAAAATCCTTCAATTCAGACTACATCTTTAGTCATGGACACTTTTTTAAGAACTGCAACCTTGATGCTTCACTTGAATCAAAGCACAATGTCACCTAACAAATCCTGCATTTGCTTTAAATAATGTGATGTTATTGTGGTGATGATGGTGAATGATATTTAAAGGTAACGTTAGAAAAGCTTTAATTTATTTCTTATTTCCAATTTTCTATTGGTCCTCTGTTTCGCCTCCTGCATGCTGAGATCTGGACTCTGGTCCTGAAGGTGTGTGCAGCAGCAGCTGTGGAGGGACAATTCAGCGTAAGTTTACTGAAAATCTGCCATGCAGCACCAACAAAGCAGTGATTGTTCCACTTCAACAAACCAATTTAACAATGCTTTGATGTTCTATAGAGCTCAATGAGAATGCAAAAAAAGCAGGTTGGTGGAAAATGTTCAGCTTTATGAAAAAAGTCTATGGACGTTTAGTTTGGTTGTGATGAGAGACCCAGACTATCAGGTCAGGTCCCTGTGGATGTTGTGCTGATCAGGAGTCTGCAGCCTTGATCCCTTCATTATATCTTCAAGAAAAACAACAGTTGTGTTGTGCAACAAATTCTATTGAATCGTAAAAACTCAAATGTTGCATTCTTTTATCAGTACACAGTATATAAATCACACTTGATGTAACATTTTTTTAGGCAAAAAAAGTGTAGTTCTAGTCCGCGAAAGTGATTGGATGTTTCAGTTTTTCACATATTTGTAGGAAAATGTTTCATCTTAACGAGGTCACTGAGAAACCATTTTTTACTCATTATTTTTGAAAATCATCGGCCACTCTGAGTGTTTCATGCAGACTGAACATGAAAATAGTCTCCTACACCTATCTCCTGCATTAGCTTCTGATAGAAAATAGATGGTGAAACTCTAGGATATGAAAAGCCTGACAGATCTACATCACACTGTCACTTAACATTCATGGACTCACCCATCTTTACTTGCGGCAAAAAAGGCTGTTGTTGGTTTAGCGTCCAGGAAACAGCAGAGAATGTCTTGGCTAGTAGAAGCTAACCATTAGCATTAGCAACTCCACACCACAGCAGAACTCCTCCAGGCTTGTGTTATTTGTGGAGATAAAACATCAACGTTGCAGAGCAAACAGAGTCAGTGGTAGAGTCGTGCTGCTGTTAGCCAGTCCGAGGAGAGCTGTCCAAATATCAGGAAATAAGAATTAAAACTCTGTCATTTGAAGCTACTTTCTACTCTGGCCAAGTCCCAATACTCATACTGCACCCTTAGCGAAGTGCACTTGGAGGAAGTGTGCAGTAAGGCTTTGAGTGCGTAGTACACAAGTGTGTAAATAACTGCCGAACTGGGACATCATCGACCGCGATGTTTGTGCTACTTTTCTTTTATTAACAACTTTCAAACAAACAATTATTTGACAAAACTGTCATTCATTGCTGTTCATATTGAATCTTAGTCTCAACAATTCAGAGCATGGATAAATTTTATTAATCATCTTAAAATTAACTTTTTTTTTTATTTTGGGTAAAAGAGGAAATGATAAAAATGTGATTCTAATATAGAAAAGTTGATTTTCCATAAACATTACAAATGTTGTTTTGTTTTGTTTTACCGGAGGGGGAAAATTTCTCCTTTTCATTTTTAATCTGAACATATTATTGTTGACTCTGCAGTCATGTTGTGTCCAAAAATACACACCAGCACCATTATCAGTTAACATGATCAGACATGTAATGCATCTTTCCAACAAAGAAACTTTTGATTGTAATCATAAATGTTCACATATTTGATTTTTCGATGATCATACTTGAAAATACATATTTTCGAAAAGAGCCCATGAGCCATTGCGCCACCTTCTTCTCAAAATTCCCATCCAGCAATGTATTGTGGGTAATACAGCGAAGTGCAAATGAAGGGTGCAAAAGGGGCGTGGTCAACTTCTGCATCTGAGAATCGGGACACCATATGCACTTGCACCCCAGACGGGAACGCACAATTGAGGGGTGCAAGAGTGTGAGTATTGGGACAGGGCCTCTGGCATTGATTCATACTGCAAATGTATTAAAATATGATTGAGGGACCTATTTATTGTCTTCAAATATAAACAAAAAAGCGTCAAGTAGTGAGGGACCTATTTATTGTCTTCAAATATAAACATAAAAGCATCAAGTAGTTATTCACCTAAATGTCCTCAAAATACATTCACTCTTATTTTCTAAATTACTGAAGGTTCCAGGATGTAATTAGATTAGAATTAGGTCAATGTAGAGAAACGTTACTTTTCTGGTGATTTCTGGTGGAGAAAATTACACTGTTCAAAAGTTGCAGAAGTAAAGAAGGGGACTAAAAATGCTATTAGTTATTAAAATCAAAAGTACTTTAACTTAAAGTTACAATATGTAAAAAAATGCCACAGTCAGAACAGTCTAATGTCTCAAACATGTTGGAAGGAAGGTTACAATAAAAAAAATTGTTTCTTAGCCGGCTGGAGGGTTGTCAGGTTTTCTCCTTACGAAAAGGCCAAAGAGGGACGTAGTCACTGTTTACTATCTGTAAGCCAAAGGTTGCCAAGTCTGTGCTGGCAAGCCCTGCTGTGTTGGTGTTACGGTCCCTGCCTGGACCGCATGGACAGCACTCCTGCTCTCCATGCTTTCAGCACCATGGACAGCTCAGGAGCCCAAGGAGAGTGGGTCTCCTGCTCTATCAGTTTCAGCACCATGGACAGCGCCATGACAACCCTCTGCTCCTGCCCCTCCTCCCCCTGGCTGCAGCCTGCACAGTTGATCCCAACTAGTGATCACCAGTGGAGTCTGCAAAAGACTCAGTCTGTACGATCTGTGTGGGACTCAGTAGTGCTCAGATGTCCCCAGATCACTTCGTTTTAAGCTTGCCTGGAGCTAGTTATCTTGAGAGCAAATAGTTGGTTTAGAAGGCTCCATTTTAATATGGATGTCCCAATTTTGCCTAGAGTTACCAGCTACAGAACAATGCTGACAATTACAACTAACTTTAAGAGCTCTTAAAGTAGGCTTTGTTGGTTGTTATGCCCTCATGGCGGGTTTTTCTAGTTTAGTTAATGGAGTACTTTGAACCCTAGGTTAGACTGATTAAGATTACTTTTCTCACCTTAAAAGGTCAGAACTAGTTTTAGTGTTTTAAAGTTAACAGCTGAATGCTGTAGTTTTATGTTTTATATTGTTTATAAAACTGGTTAAGTCATTTTGTGCCCTCTAGGCTCATCTAGCATGAACTAGTGTGAACCTATGTGAATAAATTGTTAACTTATGGCTATTTTCCACCCATGCTTTTCTTTGTGCTACACCCTCCTTCACTTACCATCACTGGGTTGTAACAGTAGGAATTTGTAATTTGACACCGTCATGCAAAACTCAGCAGTGTTTTGTAAAGATCCTTAGCCAGTTACAGGAGCGACCCAGAAGTTATTTCTTGTACCCTAAGAAGCCACGGCATCTTTTTGTTTTACTCTAATACCAGGTGGAGCAGGCTAGAAGCTAACATTGAGCTAACAATGCTAACAGTGAATAAAAAAAAATAGTTGGCTCTAAAAAATCTCAAGCTACTTTTTTAATTACCAACAACTTGATATTACAGTGAAATGCACTTATCTACGTATCAACTAACTGTGTATGACTCTGGTGGTGATCCGTAACTGGCAACAGCCAGAATGAGATAGTCACTTGTTTGTTTTTTAAATGGGGTGCAGTACGCACATTTGACCACAGGATATCAACCTTACTGCATTCTTACATCATGCACCTTTAAATTAGGTTTAAAAAATCATCCTCGTGTTTACGAGCAGAATTTGCCTTTGGGCAAATTGCATTCAAATGTTTTGGATTTCTATGAATAAAATGTCGCTTCAGTGTCAGCAAACATACAAAACACTCATTTTACGCAAAAGCCTGCAGACAGAATAGATGGTGACTTATTCCAGTTTATTACAATAGTTTCTACATATTGCTATAGGTAATTATCACACGCGTTTTTTTAAAAAGCAGCATAAGTGGGAACAATCACTGGTGGTGTTTGCTACCTCTTACTAAAAGGAATTCTGTTTCTGTTTTGGATTTTCTGGGTGAGATGATTGTAGAAGGCCTCTGTTATCAAAGTGATCATAAATGAGATATTATGATTCTAACATTGCTTTTTCATTTATTTTCTAGCTTTCAAAACACTTTGTGATGAGCAGAGATGATTAATGTTGACTTGACTGGAGGCCAAAATAAATTCTTCTCTTTAACCACGGGGCAGCGTTAACGCTGTTACACGAGCACTCGTTTAAAGTCGTGGTTCCAGTTCAGCTTGTATTCAAATTTAATTTCAAATGTGTGATTTTGTTGTGAACTGCGCTTCTGAAAGCCCCCACAAGGGAAGAGTTAGCTTCATGGTTGAGAGCAGGTAACAGCCTTATTAGAGAGGCAGAGCACGTCAGCCCTCTTCTAAACCTCTAATGCCAATAATCCAAATTATCCAGGAAAAACAATCGCCTTCTGATACAGCAATTAGCAATTAGCATAATCCCTAAAAGCATCCTTTTGCATTTCACTGGCTTAATCCAAGTCTCTGGGGACTTTGGCAAATGCCACAGCTTGTGTTAATGACTTCCAACTTACCAAACGCTCCGAGTGTTGGTGGCAGAGATGTCAGCAATATGTTTTGCTGCAGAGCCGTGGAATCAGGATTGCACTGAGAAGATTTCCTCTTCAAAGCTAACCCAGCGCCGCCTCATCTGTGCCGCATGTAAGAAGTGTGTTGAGTGCAGTTTACACATCTAATACATGGCTCATACAATGCTTCACGCTGTGCTAAAATTATACAGAATGCCACATGGTGATTTGGGAGAAAGAGCATGAATGAGTGAGCGACATAAAGCGATGGGAAACTTCAAAGACGATCAAGGCTCACGAGATCCTGCAAGCCAATGAAAATGTTTGTCTTTGTTTGTGACAGTGACTCAGGGGTGTAAATAGAGGCATTAGCTCACACCTCCAGAGTCTCGACACATCACAAAGCTATAATTGAATTAAGTCGGTTGGTGTTTGTTTTTAACTGCAGATCCTCAGAGGTGAATTTGGCCCCTAAGATTGCTCTATTAATAGTTCTGAATTTAAACTGTTTTGGAGAAAAAAAAGGCTGAAATGACAAAATCAGAAGCCTAGATGGAAGTTTCATTTTCAAGGAAATGTCAGGAACGTTTCCAGATTAGACAGGAGAAGAAAAAAAGATTTACGCTGCATATTTGGTGCATAAATTTAGCACATAATGGTCATACTCATATGATAATGCTGCCAGTTCCAGAGGGAAACGCCAACATTTTCATTCCCCCATCCTTCAGCATAACATACTGCCGAAGCACCTATCAGCTCCTGGAAACACATTTGAAACACACTCCCAGAGGTCCCTGTATCTTGGCTCCATGACCATTCCTGTCAGGGTTTTTCCTTTGACTGAACAAATGCATCAGCTCGTGTCATGAGACCACGTCCCTCCCAGCCAATAAGCAGCACCAGCAGCACAAGTGCTCCAGGAGGTGTGGAAGGAAAATTGGAATCCTGACAAGTATGATTGACATGCGTATTTGTCCCAAGGTAGTCTTATTTGCAGAGATTTAAGGACGTCTGTAAACCAGCATTCTGCCGAACGGAGTCATTGTTCCTCCAGACTAGAAGCAGAACACTCCAATTTTGTTGCATGCAAATAATCTTTTGGGAGAAATGAATCCCTTTGAGCATAAAATGACTTCAGCTTAGACTTGATTTTGGTTCTAAAATAAATAATTTAACAGATGAAGCTATGTCTTTCATTTTCAGACAATCTGTCCATGTTGCGGACAGAAAAAAATAAAACACAAGCTTTAGTTCTTCTTGCTATCCCGGGAGCAAAAAGAGGAAAGGGCTGTTCTCAATTCAATCTAGCTCCTTTGATGGACACAAAAACGTGGATATGAGACTCGATGGTGAACCGTAACCCACGGCTAATTCACTGCAATGGAACAGGGGGAAATGGCGAATTAAATTCTAACCATAAGTAAAAGAGAGTTTGACTTGAAAGTATTGGAGTGTAGCTGCAGCAGGGCGAGAGAAAAGGACAAATGTGTGAGAGAGGAGGAGGAGAATGTACATAGATTTCAAAGGCAGGATGAAATTGGCTATGCCCATTAGCTGCTCAAGAGGATTTTTTTCCCTCCATATGCAAAGAAGGATGGAGTGTTATTATTTCTCCCATAGATCACTAGAATAAGATCAAACCTATCTGTGATTCCTGGAATGAAAGGAGTCTCTATTCAGGCAAAACAAATCAGTGAAAGTAAAAACCCTCTGAAGAAGAAAGGTAACAGTTGCAGTTGATTTCTAGAATAGCATTGTTGAAATAGCTCCACTAATCTAAACCTCTTTGTGTTTGTCGTGATGAAGTTTTGGCTGAGATTTAAGAGACTAACAACGTGATGATGTTTCTATGTGCTGCATAAATTTACACCTTGACTGCACATATGTTGAGTGAGGAATAATTTTGTCTCCTGAAGAATGTGTTTTGTTTCATAATGAGTGGCTGTTTGTTACAAGAAGAAGAAAGGGTTTATGCAAACTACTCATTACGTCAAGGTAGTTTGGGCAAAAACCTGAATGTTGGTTTGAATCTGGTCTCAAGGGAATGGTTAAAATCTCTGTGGTAGGTAGCTGTCTGCTAAATCATCATGTGGAGGAGAAATGAGCTGTTGGAATGACAGTCCTGCACCAGAAAACAGGCAGAAGATTGTTTTAGTTTAGCTTTAAAATGTTTAAATGTTTAAACAACATTTCATATGATCCTGTTGTGTTTCTTAGGTTATGAGGATGATCATTTTAAATGTTTTACATGAGAGAGGAAGACGAGTTTATCACAACATCACATGAGTTTCATGTAACAGCTGCTAACTGACTGTGATTTGGCATCATTTTTAATGATGCAACACATTCTGTACCATCATCCTGTAACACACACACACACACACACACACACACACACACACACACACACACACACACACACACACACACACACACACACACACACACACACAAAACTATGCTTATTTCCTGCATTTCTTTAAAGGTCTCATTCACTTGTTTTTTCTCTAAATGTGCTGTGGCCTCTTGTATGAAATAATGCTATGTGAGCTGGTTTACGTGGAAAAAAGCTCTCGCAATTCAGTTTCAGGGTTTAGAAGTTATTCAGAGGAGTGGGTCAGTAGAAAATGGCAAGATTTGGATTTATGCAATAATTTTCATGATATGGAAACATCTTGCCTCTGATTGGCTAACAGCATTGGTACTCTGCATTGCCTTCAATATCAAAATTAAGAATACCAAAAAATAGGCTTTCTTCAGGGGCAGCACGAGGCGGTAGCTTGGGGTTGCTACAGCAACAGCAAGATTTGGCCAAGCAATGGATTAGCAACCCCGATTCTTGACATTGCCCCTTTCCGATGATTCACTTCAGTCCGCTCGTGCACCCCCATGCACCGATGGTTTGCTTCAGTCCCCTCCGCCCCAATGGAGAATGTAGGGACAGTTCACTTCGGATTAGCAATTCCTTACACCCACTCTAGGAACTGTAAAGAATCATGGCACTGTTTTCTTGGGTAAGAAATATGATGTTTAAATAACACAAGCCTGACCGTGTTCTACCATGTTGTGGAGTTGCTAATGCTAACGGTTAGCAAGTAGCGGATACGCTAAATCAGGGGTAGGCAATCCTGGTCCTCGAGTGCCATTATCCTGCATGTTTTAGCTGTTTCCCAGTTCCAACACACCTGATTTTAACTAGCAACTGAAGAGCTTGATGAGCTGCTGAACAGGCGATTCAATCACTGAATTAGGAGTGTTGCAATAAAAACATGCTGGATGGTGGCACTCGAGGAGCAGGATTGCCTACCCCTGTGCTAAATCAACACAGCCTTCCATTGTCACAAGCTAAGGTGGGCGAGACCATGGACGCTAATTTTCCCTGTAGAAACTGTCTTTTTATGACACCATTTTCAGATCTATTTCTTTTTGGTGGCAAATGCAGGTGACAGGGGGTTGAAGAAATGTTTCAGGTTCAGCCTGCATGTTCAACTCAGAGTGACTGATAGCATTTAAAAAAGAACAAGTATTACACAATTTTTCAGTGAACAAGCCCTTAATATGGGGCGATGGTGGCAGAGGAGCTAAGTGGACGCCCCGCAATCGGAAGGTCGCTGGTTCGCGTCCCACTCAGTCTGTTGCTGTCGTTGTGTCCTTGGGCAAGACACTTAACCCGACTTGCCTGTGTTGGTGGTGGTCAGAGGGGCCGATGGCGCAGAATGGCAGCCTCGCCTCTGTCAGACCGCTCCAGGGCGGCTGTGGCTACATAGTAGCTTACCATCACCAGCAGTGTGTGAATGTGAGAGTGAATGAATAATGGAAAGCGCTTTGAGTGCCTTGAAAAGCGCTATATAAATCCAATCCATTATTATTATTATTATTATTAATATCCTGATTATGAAATAAAATGGGGGAGCAAATTCAGAAAAAGAAAAATGTGATTGTATCTTTTGAATGTATAAAATGTATTTAATGCAACCTTCATTGTAAAACTGCCTTCAGGAGAGCGTTTAGTTCAGTCATTCAGAGAATGTTAATCAATCTGCGTCTGTCATTTATTGTGTTGTTTATGAGCAGCATTGGCTAAATCCTGATATTTTGGTATCTAAACCTTTACATCCAATGTTATTCAGTATTTAAT
>SSNS01000273.1:450835-461320 GCA_006937985.1 Aphyosemion australe | reverse complement strand
TTCTATGTTGGTAACGGAGCGGCTTGTCTGGGAGAATGAGTTAATGCCTCATCTTTCTCTGCTATGCTGAATTTGAGGCAATTCTCAAACAAGAAATAAAACATGATTGCTCCTGTGGTAACAGAAATCTCACGGCTCTGTGATGTTTGTTAGTTACATCAAGTGGAAAGAGGATGAGCGATGAGAAAGACCAGAGCGATGCGGTCCGCTCTCCTGACAGCACCGGGGTTTGCTGCTAATTAAAAAGTTTAATTCCACAACTGCAGCGCTGGCGTCTGAGCTCTAAGAGGTGCGTCCTTGTGAGTCTTGGCGCCGTCTTATCAGGCGTAGGCAGATTCTGCCACGTTGGGAAACCTTGGGGCTTGGGAGAAGCCTCGGCAGCTCATGGGGCCCAGCTGGAAGCAATGGCATCCTGCCTACGCCTGCTCGGGGATCTGGCCCACCTCGCTCTTTTCCCATCTTCTCACTGAGTGCAGTCTTGGGCTCCCAGTCAGGTGGTGGGAGTCAGGGGCTAAGCTGCCCCATGAAGCAGCTGAGAGAGGGAAAGGAGGGCTAAACATGGGATGAATTTGGGATTTAGGATTTCTGCTGCTGGGCTTGGCCATTGATCCACAGCTCAATTAAAAACATCCTGTCACCAAGTTCTGCCTTATGACCAAAATCTGGACTAAGCCTTGCTGCAACAAACACTGCCTGTTCAAGCACACAGATTACCTGAGCTAGTCATAATGACCTGACAGCGATTCCAGGAATAATTCAAAACAAAATCAGTCTTTTGAAGCAAAGAAAATCTTATTTTTGAAATGCTGTGAGTGGAGTCATGAATGCACCGTGTGACCTTGGTCGAGCCAAAAGCTTGAGCTGCGTCGGATCTATTGATTGGAGAGCGTCACAATTCAAAGTCCTTGGAAAAGGCAAGGCTCACTTTATGTCATCTTGTCACATATTTGCTCATTAGAAATAACATGATAAAAAGACAGCAATAAAAACTAAATTAAAAAAATTCAGTGGTCCGAGAGTTGGCTGAAATAAAAGCAGTTTCTAATCACCACGGGGCCGGACACCACTGCTGACTCCTGTCAGAGCTCAGGGATTCAGCACTGAAAGGGTAACAACACCTCCTCCAAAGATTTATGGGAACATCCTTTTGGCTTTTATTGCAAAGGGGTTAAAGTGTCATTTTAATAACACAGGAACATTAGAGCCTGCAAACCTCACTACAGCTTTGGCTCTGCTTCCCAGGTAGCCGTTTATCTTATCATTTTCCTTTGATTTAAAGACATTCGGACCATTATTAGTTTACAAATCTCTCATTTTCTTTATAAAAAAAAATAAAATTCCATTATAAAAATGGTCAAACAAAATAAAATAAAAGTTATTTCATTTGTTCTCTTTGTTGCCATAGAAAAATCCTTTTCAAAAGGTTGTGGTTTAATATGCAGAATCCACATCCTGTAACAGTGTGTTGTATTTCCATCTGCTGGTTGTTACTTTTAAGTTTTGAGCCACTCATTGTTCCGTTCAGTTAATGGAGTTCCACTCATAAATCAGTTTTATATCCTGTTAGGTTTTATACTAAAATACTTTATGAGTGAAGAGTGTTTTACTGTGTGTGTGTGTGTGTGTGTGTGTGTGTGTGTGTGTGTGTGTGTGTGTGTGTGTGTGTGTGTGTGTGTGTGTGTTTTCTAGGAGCAGGTGGAAGTGTAGAATCATGACCTAGTTTGTAAATGGAAATACTCAAATGGGACTTTGTGTGTGAAGTGAATTTCAGGAGTTTTTATATAATCGACCATCTAAATAAAATTTAATTAGGCAATTTTGGAATTTGATAACATATCTGTTAAATGAATTGTACATTTCCTCTCCTGAACTATTGGAAACGTGTGTGTGTGTCTGCGTGCGTGCGTATTTTTGTTTTAGCAAAATATCTCATGAACTAAAGGTCGTATTTTAATCAAGCACTGAGAAAACATTATTCAGATAGACACAAACAACGGATTCACTTTTATAGTCGACCTGATTCAAGATGGCTGCCACATCAACATTAGCAAATGCAAGAATTGCTTTAACTCAGTTAACTTGATAAATATTTAGCTAAAACTTGGGAAACAAGATGTAGAAAGTTAATCTGGTCCAATCCTCTAAGCACAAACATCATGTGGCATCTTTGCTTAAACACTGTTAACTCATTCCATCCACATTTGCTAGCTAACTCTCTCATGTACTACAGGATAAACACTCAGAACATTTAATCTACAAATATTACTTATGAACTTTAGTGGTTAATCAAATTTAAAGGGGACATGTCAGGCAAAACTCTCTCTACTGCCTCTATAAACACTCCAAATGTGAAAGAAAAAAACATTTATCCATTTCCTGTCAGTGTTTGGTTTTAAGGATTACGTGCCTAAAATTTGCCGGTTCAAAAAGTCTTCATTTGTGATGTCACAAATGGGGACATTTGAATAGAACCCCCCTGACCTGTTCCACTGAACAAATCGCAGCTCCACTCTGAGCCCCTCCTGGATAAATAGAGCTTCTCAGCTTATAGCAGCCTGAGGGGTGGGCGTGGCCAGCAACTGCTTGTTTTCTTAAAGTGACAGAGCCCTGAAACGGCTCATTCTGGACGGTGCTGAAAATACCAGAGTAAAACCTGCATAAATCTCTTTATGTGAGAGGGATTTAGTGCAAAGAACTTCATAAACATGCTTTTACAGACAATAGGACTAATACAACTTAAAAAATGTCATGATATGTCCCCTTTAAAATAGCAAATACTGTATGAGACTGCCCATTACTATCAACATTTGACTAAAACAGCGATACCTATCATTTTTTATCTTGAATTAATTTTTGATTAAAACTCTATCTTGAAAGGTTGTGGGTGACATTCTCTATGAATGCTAGGTTATTAATGAAATAGCATTTTAAATCATCTGGGATCTGTTCAGAGTGTACCCGGCATCTCAGCTGGGACCCTCTCCAGCATCGTTTTGTCTTCGAGGACAGAGCCAGCACAGAAGATGAAAGTGAATGAGCTGGAGATGTGGTCATTTTTGAAAAATACATATATAACTGTGTACTGTGTGCTATTTAGTAATCCACTAAGATAGAACTGGCCTGCAGACTCACATAAAGACACTGCAGGGATGAATAAAATAAAATAAAAATATATAAACCTCAGAGTAAAAGTAGAAAAACAACATATTTTTCACTGTGGAACTAGAACCTTATAGGTTTTTTTCCCCACACAAACTGAATTCGTGCCACTAATTTTTATTTCAATGTACATTTCTCAACACAATTGCTCAAGGCCTGATCTGTTCAGTATGCAGGAAGCCTTTTTACACCTTGTGGGCAGACTAATAAAGCTTCTCACACGTTGCTGACTGTCCAGTGCAGACATCAATGCAGAGCTTTGAGGCTCTGAAGATGAGAAACCTCATCTCTTCTGTTGCTTCTGTATTATTTGATCCTGTCCTCGCGTGCTTTTCATTTGGCATTAATCTAAAATGGACAATCTGACATGTCTCACAATGGTGTCGGTCCTAACACTGATACTGCCACTCTGACATGCTTGCAAAATAACATCTTTTTAAAAAAATTGATATTTTACAGTTTTAAAATGGGGATGATTTGATTTTTGATGATTGGTTAATGCTTTCTGACAGCAGTTTATGGATTCTCCCTCTAGCAGACAATCTTTACTAACCTTATTTGTTTACGTTTATGTAAACAGCATTGTTTGACATTTTGTTAGAATGATGGAAATACCACTAACACACTCGCTCCTCATTAAACTGCTCTAAATAGTGCAAATTTCCACTGAGAACGATCACGTCTTCACCTTTGACTGATAATCAATGGCGTTCTTTAGCACAATTTATGAGGTACATTATCTTTCCACTAAAGTATAAACCACACGGAGTTGAGATCTAGAAATAAAAATTGCTGTATTGATTATCATGCATCAGGATTTTCTGCTGCAAGATGGACATGCGCACCAATTTGATGCAAACTCCAGAGAAGAAATTAGTGAAATCCTTCAAGTGATGACTCATTCACTTTACTCAGAAATGAGGGCAAAGTTAGATGTGTTGATTGGCCATTCATAGCCCTCTGTGTGTGGTAATGGCGCCACCACACCATAAATTATTTTAAGCTCGGAAACACACTGGAGAAAAACTCCAACAGATTTACGAGAATGCAGCACCGATCGTCAAACTGTGGTAACTCAAAGCGGCCCCACGCTAAACCTGGACTCTGTTGATTTCTGCAGAATTTTTCACGAGAGTGGAACTTTTGCAGGAAGCTGAAACCTTTCCGTGCAAGCATCCAGATGTAATCTGTGTCAGAAAAACCCAACTGTCAAAATGTACACCTGCACTTTTCCAACCAGTAGATAAAGTTCTACAGGAATGTACCAAAAGTCTGAAATCAATATTTTTCCTTCACTGCTTTTCGCAGAAATCACAAAGTCCCAACACACACGTGTGATAGCACACGGTTTAACAAGACATTCTAGTTTTTAAATTTTCTGGGAAGACTGGACACTGGGGATCAACAAATGACAAAAATCAGTCAATCTGCATGAGAAGACCATGTTTCACGAGCAAATATATATATATATAATCACACTTGATCCATTCAATGACAACCATTTAAAAAGCGATCACATAGTACCTCCTGCAGAGTCGGCTAAAGCAGTTGACCTCTCAAACAGACAAATCCCCTAAATTAAATATGCAAACTGTAATTAAGAAGCAACATTAAACAAGGTCATGTTTTTTAAAGAAAAACATCAACGGAGTAAACCCTGCAGGAGCGTTTGATCACGTGGTAATGGAATCTCAGGGCTGTATTCCCAGTAGTTTATCTATCATACCCATCAAGATGTGGAGCAGGTGTTACACAGACAGCGCTGAATTTATGAATCACTTTTTATGAGATCACTGGTCTCATTCAGCTTACACCGATGTTTCAAACATCTGTAAGTGATCATAATTTCACTTCCATTAAGTGCACATTAGCCAGAGCATTACCAGCTGAGAAGAAAGATGGCGGGTAATGCATCACTCGGAGGCTAACTTCCTCTGAATTAATTTCAAAAACAAGTGAATCTGGATATTTTTAACCATTCAATCTTTGACTGTTTAAATATAAATTGTGATTTTTTTATGGCGTTGTCTTCTCTTTTGTTCTAATTACCACAATGTCAGATGTAAAACACATTCAGGAACTTTTAAGCTCAGGGACCCTAAAAGCAACAAGCACATTTATTATTATTTATGTAAACATGTCACCCTTCTGTCTAATGAGCCTTTCACCGTCAGCATAATGAAACAGCTTGCATTAGCACAGGCTAAATGAACAGCCGAGAGCTCCCATGTCTGTGCAGCAAGATGAAAGCAGATGTTCCCAAACACCGACACAACAAACTAAGTTCTACAAAGCAACAGAAGGGACTTTGAACCAGCATCATTCTCATCAGCTCATTGACTCCATTAGAAAATTCCCCTGGTTAAACATTATTATGTGAGAACAACACCTAAATGAGCCACGACCAACTGACCATGAATGAGCTCTCAAATTGATTTTTTCTCTCCCTTCCATAAACACATTAGTGATGTACAACTAATGAAGTCAGAGTCAACGTGAGCGTCGGTTATTAGACACGTCAAAGGTGACGAGAAAAATTCAAAAAGCTGAACCCCAAGGTGAGAGGGCAGCGGTTCCGCCAATTCAGCACAAATGGAACAGCAAGACTTTGGGATTTCAGGTTTAGGAAAAGAGACTATCTGACAAAAATGACATACTTTACAAAAACAAACTAATGTTATAAATAAAAAAATTAGGGTGGGACTCGATTAAAAAATAATGTAATTAACTAAAGGCTTTGTAATTAATTAATCTTGATTAATCGCATTTTAATCGTTCAAAACAATTTAACCCCAAAGCAATTTTTAAAATAAAAATGAGACCGAGGGTTAGGGTTATGGGTCATGAAGAGGGATTTCTGATCACTCATTTGATTATAGATTTAGTTTGTTTTGAGCACGTAGAAAAGGTTTGCAGTCTTAGAGGTGCAGCTTGACGATATTTATTGATATTTAGGGCATGTATTTTGCTGCTAAACTTCAACATCCCCCAATTGGGGGACCCTCTGGTCCAAAGGGTTAAATGCGTTCATTTTTATTACCGCATTATTTTTTCTAATGAATTAATAATAAATAATGCGTTAAATTCCCACCCTTAAAATAAATATACAATTTGCAGTATCTCATTCTAATAAATTCCCCAAATTATGCCACAATTCTCTGAATTCAACTGAAAATCAGAGAATATCTGAAAATAGTTAAATTAGTTATTTGATTAGATTAAACTCATATTACATTTTATTTCATATACCCTCTATTCTTGCATCTATTTGTGTGCTTGTTAGAGTAAAGAAAACCATATCAGTAACGGTTTCTGCTGTCAGCACCAAAAATAAAACATCTGAAAGTAACGTGTAATGCATCAGGAACTTTATTCTTATAAATGTATTTTTATTGTTGACAATGTGAAGGAATCAGAGGATATTTTGTATTATAAGTGGTGTTTCTGGTAAAGATGACAAATAGGCAGAGACAGGTGCAGATGTGGCACATATGACCTGTCACAAAGTTTTGACGCCATGC
The DNA here is from genome assembly GCA_006937985.1 of Aphyosemion australe. NCBI lineage: Eukaryota > Metazoa > Chordata > Actinopteri > Cyprinodontiformes > Nothobranchiidae > Aphyosemion > Aphyosemion australe. The sequence continues at coordinate 454,640 of SSNS01000273.1, read as the reverse complement.
ACTTTTTCTGTTGTTTTGTGAAAATTATTGTTTTTCTCAAAACTGTTGTTGACAATTGGACACATCCTTACTGAGCAATAAATCTGCTTGAGAAAACTCTGATAGCATTTGTATGTTAAACAATATGATGCAGTTATGATAAAAAATCTATTCAAAATATAAACCAACTCAACAATGAATGCAAATTTTTCTTTTTTATCAAATTGTTTATTAAATTTTAAAAAAGTAGAGAATGCATCATTTCACTGCTATGCATGTTGAGTGTGTGCATTTGTTTTAAAGTTTAAATGACTATTTTTATTTTTTTTTTTTGCATTGTTTCCTGCATAAATCAGTATTTAAACGAATTGGAGCTATTCAGTAACTGTTTTCCTTTTTAGTGCCTGCTTTGGAGATGCCTAAAGTGCACAGTGGGGGGAAAGTTTTTATGAAGAAAGGACTGCTAACTGTGATGGATTACACTTCAGCTAAAGAAAGTTGAAAGTTGCAGAAAAAAATGCGTGCAAACATTGTGATCTATGCTCAGAAAGCTGTTGATCATTTACCTGTACCAGTCCAGCCCCTTCTCGTAGTTCCTATCGAAGAAGTGTGGCTCGTTTCCAACAGCTCTGACGTCCGGGTGCACTCTGAGCGCCTCCAGCAGGGCTCGGGTCCCCCCCTTCTTCACACCGATTATGATGGCTTGTGGAAGTTTCTTCTCTCCGTAATCCGAGGTGCAGTTCACCCTGAGGTCGCTGTCCGTGGTGCTGATTTCCTGATGCTCCCTCTCCAGCGCCGGCGTGTGATACAACGCCGCCGATTTAGTGGGAGACGCCTGCGTCCTAATCCACTCCACCGTTCTTTGTTCGGCCTCATCGTGGCCCTTGACGGTGGGGAGCGAGCTCGTTCTCTCGGTAAAACCCTGCGAAGCCGAATAAAGTTTCTCCCTCAGTGTCACAAAAGTTGTATCCTCTGTCACCAGCCTCCCCTGATACACATAGTTCTCTTGCAGAGGGAACTGCAGCGAGTTGTAGCAGCTCATCAAGCTGTAGAACAAGTAGGTGACAGAAAGGGAGAGGGTGAACATGAATAAGATTTTCCGGGGCACTTTAGAGGTGAAGACCGAAGTGCTGGACCAAAATGCCATCTCTGACAGCAGTGATCCTCTCAAAGAAGTGGCCAGACATGTTTCCACCCCGAGTCTTGCATGGACAAAATCAACAGTAATAATCAGTCACCATCAGCGCCGCTCCAGCTAAAAAAGCCACAAGCTGGACCAAACCATCCCAGGCTGTCCAAACCGCATATTTATCAGGGACATAGATCGTTAAAATTCCAGGAGAATACCGCGTCCGCGCTCTTATTCCAAAGCTGACAGACAATGTCACAAATTATTGGACTGAACTTGCAGATTTGAGAGGCTGGTGGTCTGGCGCCCTTCCAGATGAGCAGCCTGGCTTTAAGTGGACAGAGTATGATAGATGAAATCCTGGCATTTTACGAGGAGTGTGGAAAAAACGAAGGGACAAAAGTGTCTTGCTTCTCATCAGCTGCTCGGGTTGAAGTCCAGTCCCGTCTGCGATTCAGAGCGTGGATTTCCATCCAGCCAGAAACGCTCCAAATCCACCGAGTCTCTTCCAGCGTGAGACAATCAGACGCGTAACCATTTGCGCGTCTCTCTGTTTACTTTGTGTTGCAGAAAGTCGAACAGCCTTTGCACAAAAGCGTCCACACTTCCCACTGAGGCTTCCGCTCGTTGTCTTTACGCCTTCTCACATTGGTAGGATCCTACGATGTGCGCATCGGCTGTGTGAGCTCATCTGAGCCGAAGCGCCGTGGAGCCAAACAGCACAACTATAGTGCGCGTACACCCACCTTTCCTCATGTCCGTGCACAAATAGGGCTATAAACGTCAGATTTCCTCATCTTGAGATAGTTGGGTGAAGAAATGGCTTTTCCTCGCTCCCGAGTGCTGGCAGAGATCAGACTCACGCTGCTGGGATGTCTGAGAGCTTATTATCACACCAATTAATTCACTCTAGATTGGGCTCACTATTAAACTCAATCTCAGGGAGATTATTTAGATATAGATATTATTTTTTAGAGAAAGCTCATGCCTGCACCCTGCTGGTTTTTTGAGGAGCACTGCACAAAAATCAAAACAAAAAAAAGTTTGTTTTCAGTAATGAGTCAAACTAGATGAGTGTCGTAAATTGAAGAGTGAAGGAATTATAATCTTCTCCTTAAAGAGAGCTGATGCAGAAAACAGTCCCACGTGCTGCACCATGCTGCTGCAGACATAACACACACTGGATGTATTTCACGTTTATGGGAGCAGACTGTAATTACTGCCTGGAATATTCAGTGGACCTTAACTTGTACACTTTGTTCCCACAATATGATGATCTAAAATTACATGTCACCGCCATGTCTCCCTGAGTTAGAGAATCTAATTCATCACACACCAGGAGAGCCACCGTCACAATAAGTAATCAGTCACAAATAATTTGCTGTGCAGAGTCCTCAACACAAAAAGCCACTGCTGTTTTCACAGTCCTCTGCAATAGGGAAACGCTCATGTGCATTTATTTGCTTGAACAAATTTATCATGTCTAAATGTCTGCAGGTGGATGTGAATTTTTAAAATTCTTAGAAAAAAGAAAATTGTGTTAGCAAAGGGCATCAGTAGGTTGCCTTGAGCATTCAGCAAGTGCACTCCGATCAAATCATATTATTGCATCAGCATCACTGACTTTTCTAATACTTGGGCAAAATATATATATATATATATATATATATATATATATATATATATATATAGAGAGAGAGAGAGAGAGAGAGAGAGAGAGAGAGAGGTTATTATTATTATTATTATTTTGATGTATTATATGATTTTTGTTTTTGTTGCATGACTCTCAAACACTGGTCTTCCTTACAGCATGTGCCGGTCCTCTATAGGGTGACATTTTCAGTGTTTCCTTGCTACATCTGGTTATCTGGTTTTGAATTAACAAATGATTAACAGGCATCTGCAGCACTTGAGAACATCCTGAGGAGGTAATCCAACGGCTTGAATCAGGTGAAGTAAGGGATCATCTAAAACATGCAGGATGTTGCCCCCCAAGGGCCAGAGTTGGCCATCTCTTCTTTAAAGAGAAAGGACCGATATACTGAAGTCGGTTTTACCTGTTGTAAATACACCATTCAATGGCTTCAGTATGGAGGAACAGAGATTATTTGTGACTGGATTTATACTAATAAATGAAATATATGTTTAAAATGCCGAGTGTCGCAGATTTGCATCGAACCGCTTCTGCTCCAAATGCAACCATAATGCCGTCCGTAATTCTTCACTGCCCAGTGATGCATTTCCAACACATTCCTGTATTTTTGTCAAATTTCTTTTCTTAACTTAATTTAGCATCTACTTATAAGCAAAAACACAAGTGAATATTTTTTTCCACATTTGGAAATAAATTCAGGCATTAAGGGGTTAAGGGCACAGTTGTAACAGAAACATCAATAGCATTTTTTGAGAATGGCATTTTAAGTGGAACTACTTAGCTATTACTGGCTATTGTCTAATTTACCCAATCATTAAAAAGATCATGTTTTTCCAAAATGATGGGACGATGGTGGCAGAGGAGTTAAGTGCCCGCCCCACAATCGGAAGGTCGCAGGTTTGCACCCCACTCAGTCTGTCGAAGTCGTTGTGTCCTTGGGCAAGACACTTAACCCACATTGCCTGCTGGTGGTGGTCGGAGGGACCGGTGGCACCAGTGTACTGCAGCCTTGCCTCCGTCAGTGCACCCCAGGGCAGCTGCAG
>SSNS01000273.1:405511-448600 GCA_006937985.1 Aphyosemion australe | reverse complement strand
GGGGGGGGGCTCGTCTTTTAAGGCGGTCTGGGTTAGCTGAACACCACTAAAATATAAAATTTACAAATTTTACTGAATCGGGACACTAATTTTATATATGGAAGTCAATTGTTACCCAAAACGTTTGCAAAACGAGGACATAATTTTGAGCTAAAACAAGGAGCAGAGTGTTAAAACTAGCTAAAATGCTACTATAAAGCTAGGCAAACCACACGAACTTCTTAAAATTAAACTTACCTCTGAATCTCTGCGCTTCAGCTTCGGTGACATCTATACCGGACTCTTCTATTTTTTGTAAGAGTTCCTCGGTGGACAATGTAGAAAGAACATCAGTGGTTGTGAGTTCGCAATCCATTTCCTTCTTCGGTTGGTTTGATTTGAACAATGGCGATCGCTGGACGTTACAGAAGCTTCCAGAATCAGCTACACCTCCACAGCCAATCATTTATTGACTTAAGATGATTGACATATCACCTGACCAATAGGAAGCGAATACCGGTAGCCACCAGAACACCCCCCCCCACACACACACACACACACACACACACTTTTTTTCAAGTTAGGAGAATTAGTTCATCTTGTACTCAGATAACTATTAGAGTAACTTTCGCAAGTTACACACACACAATTGAGCCACACTGTCTTTTGGTAAAATAATTTACACAATCAGTTAACACATTTTGAATTTATTTTTAGACATTTTTTTTTAATAAAACAAATAATTTTACAAAGATCTTTCAATATGGTGAACACTGAAACTATTAAATCTATTTACACAAGTGTAGCTTTGCTAGTGGCTATTTTTTAGTCAGGAGATCATAACCAGAAACTGTACATTTTGAAAGATTTGGTACAAATGTGTACCTTTTAATACTAAGGAACATTTGTGTACCTTTTAGACAATGAAAAAGGTACAGATAGGTTCTCTGAGGTCCAATATTTGTCCGTAGACTGTGTTAATGTCATTTTTGTACCTTGGGGCACAACAATGTACCCTTTCCGTACCCCTATTTTTGACTGTGTAAGAAGTGAAGAATGTGGATGTAAGAAAAGAAGAAAGTTGGATAATTTGCATGCATCACATAGCCTGACAAGCTATCCTGTGTCTGGCCACAATCCATAGACAGAGCTCAGTAGTGGGGCGGAATCTATGGTTGTCTTTCTAACTTTCTCCGCATGCTGTTGGACAACAAACAACATGACATACTCACCGCTACGGAGGTCAGTGAAATGGGCAACTGTTGTTGGTTTAGCGTCCAGGAAACAGCAGAGAACGTCTTGGCTAGTAGAAGCTAACCGTTAGCATTAGCAACTCCACCACACAGCAGAACTCCTCCAGGCTTGTGTTATTTGTGGAGATAAAACATCAACGTGGCAGAGCAAACAAAGTCAGTAGTAGAGTCGCGTTGCTGTTAGCCAATCTGACGCGAGATGTCCACATATCAGGAAATAAGACTCCAAAACCTGCCATGTTCAGCTCAACTCTGATGTGGCTCACTTTTAGTTCCTGAACAGGTGCACTGGCGCTTTTGTTCCCCCAAGTACGACTTACAAGGCATTCATTCCTACTAGAGACCACTGCAAATGTATTAAATATGAGTAAAATATTCTGTTGAGTTGAAATGTTTATGCTGTATTTTTGTTACAGGGGAAACCTGTTTTAAAGAGGACTTAGAATGTAAACCAACATTTTCCTTGTTGAATAAAGACAGCTTGGGTGGTCAAAAGTACCATGCCAAAAATCAAAGCCGTGTGTGACCTACTGTTCATGAAATTTATGTGCAAAAAAAAAAAACCAACAAAATTTACAATTGGAGGGAGGCAGTAAACCAGGGGTAGTGAACCCTGGTCCTGGAGAGCCGCTATCCAGCACATTTTAGAGATTTCCCTGCTTCAACACACCTGAACTACTACTGAACTGTTAAAATATCAATCGACTATATAATAAGACACTTTTGAGGTAAAATATGTGATTAAATTTGTTTCACGTGATAAATATCTAACTAAATGTGGTTTTGACTTTTTATTTTCCTTCCATGATTGAGGAGCCTCCGAATTTATTTATTTTATGTTATTTTTTTTTTTTTTAAGTGTTTCAGGTGTCAGCTGTTCCCATGAAATTGTGACTTTGACTGCAGCTACATTTACAGAATCATTAGTCTCTTTCATAAATAGCACTACAGGAACAACTGTGGAACAAACCACATGCACATTTCTTCATATTTGAACAAAACCATTGTTTCATTTCAGAGAAAAGACTGACCAGGCAATGGATAAATATAGCCGTGCAGCTATGCACATTTATTGGTCAGCAGTTTTGTTGTGGGGATAAAATCTGGTTCACCTGGAGGCAATTAGCATCTTAAAAACTCCTTCCTTCTCATTGATATGGAAATAGTGAATTAATGTGGCGACGGATTTCCTCCAGCAGGTGATTGGGCATCAGAATGTGCAATATAAAGGAAGATTAGAAAGACATAAAACCCTGAAGAATGTAATCCAATCTCTGTCCACATTTGTAAGGTGCAACAAACATGATGTTCTTGTGCTGTCAGTGTAAAATACATCAGCCCTGTGGCACTCTCTCAATATAGTTACAGCTCAGGAGCTGCTGCACACCACCTTTGAGATTTGGGTCTTCTGCTATGAAATGACCTGATTCTGAACTCCGACAACGTCTGAGTATTTCTGCTGCAGCTGAGACAAACAGTCACCATGTGGAGGTGTTGGCAGGTACAGACATGCAGAATGCTCACAGAGCATCATGGACACATTACTGACACCAACAACTCGGACTAACGCTTAGAAAAAGCTGTTGAAGAGGAAATAACAGTGACCATGTCTACATCTGTGTGAAAATCAAAGGGCTTCTCCTCAAAAACGTTTCAAAGAAAAAATGCATCTCAGCTGCAAAACACAACATTCCCAAGAAATAAAGAATCAATACGCCCGTGTTATTTCTTTCTTTCTTTTCATGGCCACCTCTGAATCAAACAGTGGTGCCTGCACCTGTTTCATTCCTGCAAAGAACTTTCTAAAGTGAAAAACTAATGCAGATACATGGCAACACTCTCAGCTTCATAGAGCTGTTTCAGATTCAGTCAAGTCTTTTTTTTCCCTCAGTTTAATGATGAAAACAAAATTCATGTGGAAAATATCTTTGAGTGGGACTGGAGGGCATTTTCCTCATGAATTTCTCTGTAGAATGTATCTGCTCCGAGACATGAAAAATTAAGCTTCCTCCTATCGGACCTGGTGAAAAACAGTCTAAACAAGATTTTTTTAAAGTTAACACTGAGCAACGCTGAATAAAAAAAACATAAACAGCACAACCGTGTAAACAAAATGACTTATTTACATAGAACTCCACAGTCACAGAGGAAATTTTCAACAGACCCTCCTGGTTGAGTGTGTAAGGCTTGCACTTTGATTTCATTTTTTTTTTCCGGGATACCTGTAAAATGCTAAACTGACAGCAGTGTAAAAGTTTTTAAAAGTGGCCTAGATAAACCACTTCAACTTTGTTTAGATAAAAGTTGGTTTAGTTAGGTGTAGTTTTTTTATTTATTTATTTATTTTTTTAATAAATGTGTAGTGGTCCCCAGCATGAATGGATGCCTTGTGAATGCTCTCATGTTTGATAAATGACTCACACTTGTATAGCACCTTTTAAAGCCAGAGGACTCCAAAGTGCTTTACAGTGTATCATTCATCCATTCACACACCCATTCACACCCTCGTGGTGATGAGCTACAATGTAGCCACAGCTGCCCTGGGGCAGCTGACAGAGGTGAGGCTGCCGAGCACAGGCGCCGCCGGTCCCTCCGACCACCACCAGCAGGCAATGTGGGTTAAAGCCTAATTTATGCTTCTTAGTCTGCGTCGGTATGGAGACACGCGCCATTATCCATCGTTGCGAGTGTTCTCCAACAGGCTCGCAAGGACAGACGGAGTCAAGCTCACTTTTCTAAACATCCATCGAATGAGACAGAGAGCGCAAGCTTGTGGCCAGGATGCTGCTTCCTTTAAATTCATCAACAGCACCGCCATTGCCCCCTCAATAAAGTAAAAAGAGAGCCGAAGATATCTAGCAGCAAACACGGAGCAGCTTGAAGTATACCTCATGGAAAAACTCAGAAAATATGAAAGTTTATTCATTCGTGACTGGAGGAGTATAAAGATACGCAGCAAGAGTTTTAGTCGTGGATGAAAATGATGGGAAACGTGGGTTTAGAGATGGCGAGCGCATGAAGAGGTGGAGGAGAATGAGGGACACATTTGTCCGTGTTAAAAAAATTAAAAAAAATACAAAAAACACAATAGTAAATGCACTTTCTTGGACCAGAAACATGACAGGATACCCCAGAAAAGTCCAAGGACACAACAGCAGCGCTCTCAGCCAGGAGCCGGGATCGACCCCACAACCTTTCAATTACTGGATAACCCGCTCTACCTCCTGAGCTACTGCTGCCCTTAAGGAGGTAGAAGTTTGTCGGATGAGTGGGGGGTCAAAAATGACAGGATTTTGAGTCTTACTCATTAACAGTCATGATATGCACATTTCCCTCCATTGATTAGCATCGATTAGCTAACAGCAACACGACTCTTCCACTGCCTTCAATAACAAAATTCACAATCCTGAAAAATGTGTTTTCTTGGATAAAAAATGACGTTGATGTTTTATCTCCACAAATAACACAAGCCTGAATGTGTTCCTCCATGTTGTGGAATTTCTATTGCTAACAGTTAGCTTCTAGTAGCTGAGACATGCGCTGCTCTTTCCTAGCTGCTAAATCAACAACAGCTTTCTGTGGTCGCAAGCCAAGGTGGGCGAGGCCGAGAATACTACGATTCCCTGTGACGTAGAAGCGAATGGCTGTTTCTGACCTGATAGTTTTCCTGTTTATTTCCTTTAGGCAGCTAATCCAGGTGAGACGGTTGACAAAAATTGTCACAGAGGTGTGGAGAAAAAGCTGTGCGTTCTGCTACAGAGAAGCTAAGATGAATGCCACGCTGTTGTTCCTCCTTCATTTAATAAAGTTCCTGTGGATAAAGAATAGTGCTTGCTACTTCCTACCAACTACAAAAAATCCTAGGGGCTAAAACTGCAAGTGCATGGTCACCCCTATGTTTAAGTGATTTCCCAGACAGGAAATCTTGCAAGATAAAACATGACTCCAGAGTAAACTAACATGGAGGAAGAGGAGCACACTGTCTCCTCATTTTCTGATTGGCTAGACGTCATATTTTACAGGAAGTGTTTTGGTAGTCCCCAAAAATCAGACTGAGACAACTGAACACAGTTTAAAACCTGACTTTATAATCGGAGCAGTCTCAACATTTTTTCCAAGCAGACCAGAGCACTTTAACACACCACACAAGGTGAGATTATCTGATAAGATTATCATTAGAGCCGTTATGCTAATCATGCACAACTTTAAGATTTCCATTAGGGGAGCAGCTGGTCAAAAATCAGCATCCTGCCATGTGAACCGGGCTTAAGAGAAGTCTTTTGAAGGGCTTTTTACAAATAGTAAGCTATTACTAAAGAAGTTTGAAACTTTCTCTACAAACCAACTATAGATCTGGATTCAGTGATTTGTGTGGGCTACCATGATGGCTGGAAAACAAAGATGTCCTCTTTTAATTCCCTTCAGTTTTATTAGATTATACTAAATATAACAAAATCAGACTAGGCCCACCTTAAGTTAGATTTTTTATTTCTATCTTTTTTCTTTTTTCAGTCCTGAGTCGTGTGTATGTTTACTTGAATAAGGACGCTTTTAGTTTGTGTGGTTTTGTGCATTAGCCCTGTAGCTGTATAGTCAGAGCTACAAGTCTATTTGCAAGTGGTACAAACAAAATGCTGTGTATAGCATTCATGAATCAAATCCCTTGTTGCCACCGTGGTATTGTCTTCCTTGTTTTTAAGTGGCTGGAGGGTCAATGCCGAGGTGAAATGATAGATACTATCCTTTACGTGATCAATACTTCTGCCTTCTTCCAATGTTGCCTGGGCTGCCTCACTGTAGACTAATTAGATGATAAAACGTGATGGATGTGTATTAAATCCAGCTGGTCCTTATGAGAAGTCACATGGGCTTTGTCCCTTTTCCAGGTGACCTTTTGGATCCTAAGTGTATTGTCTGAGGATGAAGTTTGATTGGTTTGTTAGATGTTTGCCTATTAGCAATTAACCTCTTAGCACAGAGAGACAGAAACAATTGAGAAGAAAACAATAAACCCAAAACAATAAATCCTAATGACTCTGATTCTGAGTCAAATATAAACTCACAAACTAAGTGAATGTGACTCAGATAATGAGAGTTTTTTGCAGAAGTGAACTCAGAGGATGGTGCTATTTTTTGGTAATATTTAGTGAAGAATTAGTGTTTTCCTCCCATTTCTTCAAAGTGTTTACTCATGTCTTTTGATTGCACTATCTTTGCTGCTCATCCTCCCATTGTGCCACTGTGTTATCATCAGGGTGTTGATGTTAGACTGATGCAACACTCGGCCTGCTGAGCTCTGTGCCTTTTTTCTTTGAACAAGCCAGAGCACAGCCAGTTAATGGGGCACAATTATGTTGAAGGTACAAATGTTCAGTGGGAAGCCTTGTCACCGAATAAAGCAACGTCTTGAGTTACTTTCATTTGGGTCTGGCCTAAAAGTCACTTTTCGCTAATGATCTATCAATGAAGTGTCTTAAACTGGTAACAGCGACTTGCATGTCATCCGGCAATGATGTCCTCAGTGAACTTGCTTTAAAGGTTCTCTTTACCATCGCAGCAAAGTTCAGACCTGATCTGCATGGAACGGGCTGCCTCCTGAGTCGTTGTTCCTGAGTTAGCATTGTCCCTGGTGCCTCCCAGGTGTGGCTCTCTCAGCATAATTAAGGTGGGATCTGCCAGGGCTTCTGGGGCAGGGTCATTCATCAACTGGATCACCCTTAAGATTAATGTGCACTTGCTGCAGCGCTCCAATGGATTGCTGCCACTTGCTGAGATCATTAGCGTTGGCCTCCGTATGACTGCAGAGGACTCCGCTCAGTATATGGGAAGATTTGCAGCTTTGCATACTAAATGAACAGTCCATCATTGCCTAATTAAGGGATTATTGGAGACACTTGTGTCCAGTCCCACGGACAGTAAACCATAACTGAAGGGCAAACTAGATAGATTAGCTCCACCTGCTTAGTGGCAAAGTGCAAAGTAATGAAACTGCTGACAAAAGTAAGCTCAAAGGAGGGAGTGCGTCATCACAGTGTGTAAATCCCAAAGGAACTTGACTTAATAACTCATGGTTTTTACAGCATACGGAGTGAAAATTGCAACATTTTTGCCTGCTGTCACTGATCCTACTTAAAAACATACTTTTATTAGACAAAATGTTTAAAATAGGAGTCACATTTTGTCCTAGAGTGGTGTCCTTTGGATGAAATTCTTGCAATGGTATTTTCTTTCTTTCTTTTCTCTCTTGGTTTTTCTTCTGTCCTTGAGTTTTCTTTCTCTGATTGTTACACCTACTCTGTCATTTCTTACCTCTGTGTAAGTGCTTCTTGACTTCATTTGCAAAGTGCAACATTCCTCCTATTGTTCACCCCTACTATTTATACTTTTGTCTGTACAAAGTTAAGTGTCCCTTGGATAGGTGTTTTGGATTATCTACCTTTGAGGCATTTTTCTTGGTGCAAATAGCAGTTGTTTTTACTTTGTTCATTTCTTTACTCAGTCGTCTCCTGTTCATTCCTGTGTGTCCTTCAGCCATGCAGTGTGACATGTATTGATTGCTTCTAGTCGAAGTAAAACAGGCAGACACATTATGGTTGTCCTGTCATATTTGACAGATCATCTGAAATGCAATGCATCTATATTTTCAATAGGAAGGTTTGGATGTAGAACCTTACCCCTCCTTTCCACAGGATGTGTAATCATTGCGAAACGGCCACAAAGCGTCATGTTATGGACACGTCCCAGAAGCATAAGGATGCATTGCCTACGTTTTGAGTCTATTTTTTATGCGCTACACTTCCAGAACACGTCAAAATCTGCAGTTCAGATCAGGCCAGACATTAAGTCAAACACAAAAGCAGTGTAAAACATTCAGAAACATTTCATAATAAAAGTCATTTGCAGATTTCCAGTTGCTTAACTAGTAAAAACCCTACGTCATTTCCTGTAAAACCCCTGTAGCCGAGGTAAACAGAACAGAAAATAAACCAGAGACCTTTTTGGACATGCAGCTGTCTTTCTCCTTGTTTGTTATTGTGTGAACTTCTGAAATCACACGTGCAATTATCTTGTGATTTTGTGACCTCTCGGGACTAGCTGCATGGAATACTTTCGCTCCTATTTCACGTCTGAAACGCTCCCAGTTGGAAGGGAGCTCATGAGTATAAAAACGCCTCTATTATGTTACATGTCGCTTACGCATCTGGTAGAAAGAAGGGGTTACACTACACTTCATTTTTGTTTACACACAAGACCATTTCTGTTCATTTCTAATTTAAAAATCATTTTCCAAAGTGAAACATTTCATAACTTTGAAAGACTGAACAAAATGTGTGAATTACCCCTCTTTTGGTTTGGTTCCCTGTTTGTAGTCATAGAGCACCATTAACATGCATTCATATTTCAGACACATAATTACACAGTTCTTTCTTTTAGCTCTGTTTATGGTATTTCACTGTGCTAATTGCTAACACTTCCTGTCTCTCATTTAGTGCTGAACGCACAGCAAACTGTTTATTTTGTTCTTTTTATCCTGAAGTTGTGCAACTCAGACATAAACTATAAAATTCAGTGAAGCCAGACATATTCCTGGAGTTCACAAAATGATTCTGTGTAGATGAATAAACTGTACAACAATGCTAGCTTGAAAAAAAGAACAAGGTCCTGGTATAAAACACTCAGCATTTACTGAAAAACTTTACATTTTTATCAAACAAGCAAATGCATACATAAGTAAAGTTTGTGAGTCTAAGTTGCAAATAAAATAGAACTTTACACAAAAACCAGAAACACACAGATGATATGTAGACTTGTTTCGTTTGTAGGCATATATCCATCCATCCATCTATTTTCTTCTGCTTATCCGGAGTCGGGTCGCGGGGGCAGCAGCCTAAGGAGGGAAGCCCAGACCTCCCTCTCCCCAGCCACTTGGGCCAGCTCCTCCGGGGGAATCCCAAGGCGTTCCCTGGCCAGCCGAGAGACATAATCTCTCCAGCGTGTCCTGGGTCTTCCTTTGGGTCTCCTCCCAGTTGGATGTGCCCGGAAAACCTCCCCAGGGAGGCGTCCAGGAGGCATCCTAATCAGATGCCCGAGCCACCTCAACTGGCTCCTCTCGATGTGGAGGAGCAGCGGGTCTACTCCGAGCCCCTCCCGGATGGCCGAGCTTCTCACCCTATCTCTAAGGGAGAGTCCAGCCACACTGCGAAGAAAGCTCATTTTGGCCGCTTGTATCCGCGATTTCGTTCTTTCGATCACTACCCAAAGCTCGTGACCATAGGTGAGGGTAGGAACGGAGATCGACCGGTAAATCGAGAGCTTCGCCTTTCGACTCAGCTCTCTCTTCACCACGACAGACCGGTACAACGCCCCCATCACTGCAGACGCAGCACCAATCCGCCTGTCGATCTCACGCTCCACCCTTCCCTCACTCGTGAACAAGACCCCGAGATACTTTAACTCCTCCACTTGAGGCAGGACCTCGTCCCTGACCTGGAGAAGGCATTCTACCCTTTTCCGACTCAAGACCATGGTCTCGGATTTAGAGGAGCTGATTCTCATCTCAGCTGCTTCACACCCGGCTGCGAACTGCTCCAACAAAAGCCGGAGATCACGTTCTGACGAAGCCAACAGGACCACATCATCTGCAAAAAGCAGAGACCTGATCCTTAGGCCACCAAAACGGATCCCCTCACCACCTTGGCTGCACCTAGAAATCCTGTCCATAAAAGTTATGAACAGAATTGGTGACAAAGGGCAGCCTTGGCGGAGTCCAACTCTCACCGGAAACGAGCCCGACTTACTGCCGGCAATGATGATACGTAGACTTGTTTCTTTTGTAGGCATATATGACAGTTAAAATGAAAAACAGTGTGTATTCTATCACCATGCATTAACTTATTTCCTACTTTTTACTGAATTACCTTTTAGCACAAATAGCAGGAGCAGTTGTCACCAGTGCAGCCAACTTCCCATTAACTAAAGTCTAACTATTTTTAGAAAGTGTGTTTCAAATATCGTAATTTCAAGTCTTCCCTTTGAACTTCATATTTTATTGTGAATTAAACTCAGTTTATTTAATTAATAATTATTACAATTATTATTTAGTTTGAATTCATTTAATCTTGATTAAAAATGGACAATTGTTTTTGGTGTTTTGTAATGCATGTGGACATTTTTCAACTCCAAGTTTGTCTGGTAGTTTTATGTTTTTTGCAAGTGGTTTAGCACTGAATAGTTAGCATTTGCTAATTAAGTGGATGGTGTCATTTAGCTAGCTCAGCAAACTGGAGGCTGTTCTTCATCATTCCTGTCTGGAAATGGGGACTAGCGAAATGCTAATGGACTACTAGAAGAGTGCTTTGGATTTTAAATATTGCCTTTTGACTGAGTTTTATTACTGCCACCCACATATTTGGAGAGGGGACTTTACCATTTCTCCTAAATCCTCCTAAACATCTTGCTGCAATAGAATGGACTCGTTGGCTGTCAAAACCCCACAGAAAGGGTCCTCTTGGACGCATGCCTTATGACATACGCAAACAGTACAACATTTTTAACAAATGGAAATAAAACCATAACTTTAGTGTTAGTTGTGTGTGTGTGTGTGTGTGTGTGTGTGTGTGTGTGTGTGTGTGTGTGTGTGTGTGTGTGTGTGTGTGTGTGTGTGTGCACGTGCGTACGTGTGTGCGTGAATGAAACTATACAGTTTTTATAATATTTATTTGTCAAGATCGTATAATAAGAAAAATAGTAGTTAATGGTTAGGTACTGAGTAAGTAATGGTTCGTTCCTCAGTAGGTACTTAGAAGGAGGCTTCACATTACTTAGTGAAGCCTCCTTCTAAGTACCTACTGAGGAACGAGTCATTACTTACTCAGTATTTAAAGATTATCTACTTGTGAGGAAGCTTCACTTTACTATAGGGGACACAAAAGTAGTAGGTAATGGTTAAGTACTGAGTATGTAATGACTCGTTCCTCATTAGGCCCTCCAAACAGTCAATGTCGCATGGACGTGCAGATCATGTCTATATTGAGTCCGCTGGTCTAGACCATGTCTGTAGGACATCCTAGGTCTTTGCACTTGGGAGAATGTTTCACTGTACATGCCAGTGCACAAAGTAATGGTCGTGAAATGAATAAACAATGGTTTCTTAAGTGACAGACAAGTGAACGCAAGAGTGGTACATCACTGTGGTATTGCAAATGCTTTGCATCCTTCCTACTGTGCAAAGACCTAGTTAGGACATCCTACAGATGTTGTCTAGACCGACGGACTCAATATAGATATGCTCTGCACGGGCATGCGACGTGGAATGTTTGCAGGGTTATTGAAGTTTACAAAAGAGAGTCTACAGGCATTACATTAATCCCTGATTTATTCCTTTTTTTTTCTTAGATAACTACCCATTAGTTCCTGATTACGACTGGTGGGTGTTTTCAAGTACTGGTTAACCACTCATTAGTCCCTGGTTAATTGCTCAATGACCTCCTAAGTCATTCACTAGTAGCGAAGCACAATTTTGTGTCCCTTATTGTAAATTGTTACTGAAAAAATAAAATAAAATCCTGTGAGATTGACCAATGCCCATTTTGAATATTTAGATATTTACATTACTTGATTCAGTTTAGAAAACTATAATAAAACTAGCTTCATTTTTGGAGGCTTACAAAAAGCAAATGGCACCCTTTCAGTGAAATGACCCTTTTAAAACCCTTGTTTTATTGATTTCATGTAAAATTCAAACTGTCTGAGATTTTGAATGTGGGGTTTTCATCAGCTGTAAGCCATAATCAACAAAATTTTAGCAAATAAAGACTTGAAATATCTGCCTTTGCATGTAACAAGTCTCATATATTAGTTTCACCTTTTAATTTGAATTAATGAAATAAATAAACCTTTTCACCATATTCTAATTTTTCAAGTTTCACCTGTATATAAACTCACAAAACAGTTAGTTGCAAAGCTTTGCAAATTTTGCTGTTAATCTTCTGGTTCAGTGATAAAAGTAAGAACTTTATGTTGAGTACCAGCGTCTCTAGAAGCAGTGACGATATCTCATGTAAATATAAAATGCAAATGCAGAATTTGGAATGAATGAGTGTGCCAAAATAGCTTAAAAAAGGAGGAGATTCTTCTTGTTTAAAGCATTATACAGTTTCACATTGAGATATGAGGGGAGGGCTGAGTGCGGCTCCGCTGGCTGTAAGCCTCCCTGTATATGAGGCTTGTTTTTCATTGACTGTGTCAGGAATCAAGAGGGCTAATCCCTCAGAGACTTCAGATGAAAGTTTCAAAAGAAATAATGAAAGGCATACTGCCTGAGGGTGCAAATCGGGGTGAACGTACAGCAAGCTGGAAAGAACAGCAGCGGCGCACGACAAGCAGCAAAGGAAGAACATAACAGCTTCCCTCGCTGCCACCCCCACCAGTCTAACTATAAATCACATATTCTGTCTCCAAGACATAAACAAATACACAGCGGAGCACATCAAAAACTTGGCACAGCATGAATACTTGCAAAACGTGGCATTTTGCAGCTTGTTCTTCTAAAATATCCGAATGATCTGCAAAAATGATGAGAGACTTTAGAAAAAGCAACATGAGACCACTGTTTTTGCAGTGGGCTTTTTGTCAGAATTGCTTCCTTCAGTATCAGAAAATTTACAAATGCAAAGTGTTTTTGACCAGCACCTGATATTTAAAGGATGTGTACGACGCACATATTACATAAAAGCCTGAGGTTTATTCATTTTGTGCCCGTGTGGAATCTTTCTGATGTCAAGTGGAAGTTTGAAGCATCTTTGGTTCCCAGGTGGAGTAGAATGGAGAGTTTTAGAGACATGGAACAGAATTAATTTCTGATTTGATGAATATAAGCATCTGAACAGGTGAACAAATCTTTCCACCTTTCATTTGTGCCACAGAAAAGCATGACTGTGCCACAGATACACCTGTTAGCTGTCTCTTTGTTAATATACCAGCTGTGAACTGTGACCACGGACTCATTTAGGCTGCAAGGGACAGTAGGTCCATTTGAATCTTCACCAAACCAGCCCTGTTTTCATTTTTTAGAAAGACACCAGGAAATAGAACCACATGTTTCTATTATTCTTTCAAGCAGAAAGATAAAATGAGCCACCGAGACATAAGTCAGAGTTGATGTGTTACTTCCAGTTGATTTTATGATGGGTTTCACAAACAAATTATTCATATGGCCTTGGCTCCTGCAGTAGATGAGACATTTAGTCTGTGGCTCCAGGGCTTGAGCTGCAGAAAATGTGCACCATACGTCTGAAATGAAAAAATTAGAATGCCATACAGTTCACAAACCATGTGCTATGAATGGAGAACACCACTAATAGTGCTGCTGGAGAATTACATCTGCATTCTGCTGGTCATGCATATGTAAATCTACTTGCTCCCTCTTCTCATAGCAATGACTTTCAGGAAGGACCAAGCATCTTGGTCCATAACCCTTGAAATTATTAATGTGCAAATAAGATGTTTTTTTTTCTGTCATGTGGTGGGAGGTTGTTGTAGGACCCAAGTGCAGGAATATCCAGGAGGCAGCCAGGTATGGTTGAAAAAATGAAAATGTTTTATTTACAGCCGTGGTCTGGAGCAGGAACAAAAATCAGCAGGTGACACAGGGATAAAGGCAACACACACAGATGACTCAGACAAACACAGATAAACACAAGAAACCGACAAGGAGCTGAGAGTAGAACTGGTTTAAATAGACAGGGGAGTGAAACAAGGAGCAGGTGTGATGATTACTGATGACCTACAGGTGCGACTAGTTGACTGAGGGTTGGAAGGTAATACAAAAACAAAGACTGAACCAGATAACACTAAGACAATAACTAAACAATATACTAGAACCAAGGGCTGAAAGAAATAAACTATTCTAAGAATAACTGAAGACAGGGACACTAATACGAATAATCAAAATGGAACAAAACCAGATAACACAAAGAGCCTGGGATGAAAGCAGAATTGAAAATCTAAACAAGAAATGACTGAGAAATAATCTGATAACTGAACACGGTCAGAATGTAAAAACAAACTAAGAAAAACATAAATGATCACTAACATAGGGGGGAAAACTGCAAGAGAAACACAGGGGTCAAAGGGCCAATGACATAAGAGGAGGATAACTAAAATGAATGCTGGGGAGACGAGGACACAGGACATGACATTTTCTTTCTGAAAGAAGGTGTCGTTTCTTTTTAAACAATGAAGTAACTGTAGGCATTTGCATCGGCTGGTGTCTCTGCTGTCAGCCAAGGACAGAACAGCAAAGACTAGATTTATACAACAGGACAATTTAGCATGAGGCAGCGATAAAACAAGAGGTGTTGATGGGAACAGACAGCTCTGCTGGTGATCTATTGGCAATGCCAGGATTTATGATCACAGACACAACAAGTCTCAACAATGACCACCACAGCTTTAGTCTGGCCTCGTCAGACAAATACACAAATGGGATGAAATTGGGAAACTCATTTTCAATTTCCAAAAGTCATTACCAACAGTTGTACACCAAAGTGTCTCTGAACAAGAGCTGACAGACCCAC
Organism: Aphyosemion australe; assembly: GCA_006937985.1. NCBI lineage: Eukaryota > Metazoa > Chordata > Actinopteri > Cyprinodontiformes > Nothobranchiidae > Aphyosemion > Aphyosemion australe. The sequence continues at coordinate 433,791 of SSNS01000273.1, read as the reverse complement.
AACCAATCTGGAAATGCCTGCATCATCCTCGTCAGGTTAGAACAGGTTTTTCTGATGCATTCAAACAAAAAAATGCTGCAAAATAGAGAATCTCTCTGTGTTAGAGCTGAGTGTGTTAATGGAGAAACAACAATACAGTAACATTTCAGTATCAATGTCCAACCTTGCCTTGGGCCATTTTGAATTTCATTGTTGACAATAGGGCTTGTCAGAAAACAACCCTGCTGTTTTAGCTGGAAAGCAGGACTAAACTAGACAGAATGATGCTGATGCTACCAGAGGACATTAAACTCTTTACCTTCATCGCTACTTAAAATACATCCAAATGAGGAATATCCTAAACATCTTTATTCATAATCAACCAAAACTTGTGTTGATTGTGTCAAACCTCATCATCCACATACACCTCAACCGCAAATCCTCAGCCTAGAACTCCATGTCCCATCAACCCCCTCTCACCGGAATTCCTCCTGCGTCATCACCGTCATCGATAAAAGCAGTAAGCATTCACCACCACCTCACTCAGTCATCAATTCAACAATCTATGTCAGCGATCTGAGCTACCCAGCTCTTCATTCGAGCCTCTAAGCTCTCCACCCGAGCTTCCCATCTCTTCAGGCCTTTCGTCTTTTCCCAAGTAAGTCAATCTCTTATTTTCCGGAACAACGTCGCGTTCCCGCTCTCATTCGGGCCCGGTGCTGTTGTTCCTAGATTAACTGCATGCTAGCAGCTCCCTAACGCTCGTTCTCCCGCATCTGGGCTCTCTAACCATGCTACACTCTCACACTACTCACGTTAGTCGTGTGAGAGACGTTAATTGTGACAACTTGTCATCAAACACTCGTATCAAGTCTTGTATCATTTTCATATGATATTGTCTGAATTTCTGACAGTAAATGTACATATTTTGTTTTTACAATTTGAACATCATCAACAGTGTGGGAACACGTTAGCTCTCATCTGATATCCATCATCTCAGATAAGAAAATACCTGCTTTTAATAACTGTTCTTGCATTTTAGATGGAAAACACAAACTGTCTGGCACAGAAAACAAAGTTTTGGTATAGGTTAGGGTTTCCTGAAGACCCAGGATCAGCTGTGCAAATTTCCATACACATAAAGATCAGAGCAGGCCGCTGTCTCTGGTTCCTCACCTGATTTACTAATAACTGACACCAGAAAAAAGGTTTTCACAAGTGCTTTGCTCTGCTGACCAGGGAATTAGTTTCACTCACTGCCCCAGATGTCAGAAAACCCAAGGGTGAGTGTTTATTGCAGCTTTAGAGAGAACGAGAGAGAGAAATGTTCAATTCAAGTTTCATTTTTAGTGCCTTCAGTCTAAATGTGTTCCTGTCTCCTGTTTTCATTCTCCTTCCCACAGCTGCTTCTTTTTTCTCACGCTGACACCTACAGAAGGTAAATGCACATGTGTCTGGAACTTTGTATTACAGCGTAATTAGAGCTGAAAGTCCAAACTACCCAGTGTGTGATGGACCTTAAAGTGTGACAGCACGGCGAGCTTGTAATTAAAAATCTGTCCCCAAACTATCGGATCAATCTGTGATTAAACAGTGTCTAAACCCCGTCTTACATGATCTTTAGTTCACTCAATTTAAAGCTTTTAACCACACACACCTTCAACTCGCATGTCTTAATCACGCTGTTGACATTTCAGTGCTTCATCCTTCCATTCTGTGTGGTGAATCTGGTTAAATAAAGAATAAATAAAATAAAATAAATAAATAAATAAATCTTTTTGAGTGTGTAGCAACATCTTATGTGAATTTGTGCTGCATTGTAAATTAGACATGTTAGCTGTACGCTTGCACCACATTTTGCTCCACAGATTGTAAATTATGTCCTTCTGTGCTGAGAGGAGAAATAATGTTTCTTCTTTTTGGGGGGAACACGCACAGAATAATTTAAAGTATTTATCATAGGCAGGACATTCTGGGTGCAAAGAGAACATTTGTCCTCAGCTGATTAAGAACATAGCACCACTCCATTCAGGGAAGACCAGAGGGTAAATGTTCACATGAACGAGAATTATGGTCCTGCTCACAGATGTTTGATAACTCCCAGACAGAGGTTAAGTTTACCCACCGTGTCCAGAGATAAAGATTCTGGTTTGGTTTTTCCATTATGTCCAGGATATGCTGAGTTCTTATCACTAAAGTGTTGCTCAGTGAAAAACAGAAGCTAAACTTGTTGGAACTTGTTGTAAAAGCAGCACAGTTGTGATAAGACTAGTTATTACTAGGCTAAGGTCATGGTCAGTTATGCAGCTGTGTGATCTTTCTGGTTTGCAACGTTATCCTCTTCTACCAGGATGAGTTTTGAATTTTACACCTGCTGCCTTTTTTGATTAAAACAAAACTTTACATATCTGCATCTATGCATAAATAAATCTTATAAATTTTAAAGAGTGATTGTGCAGTTAACAAAGTTAGGAAACACATTTGAAGATGCAGTACACAAGTTCATAGACCTCACTCAAACTAATCCAGATTCTTGCAGAAACAGAATTGGTTTTCTACATTTGGACATCACACAGCCACACAGACAATTTGGAAAGGAAAAGAGAGATTTACAAACAAAAACAAAAAAACCTCTCTTTTGGTGCCCCTATGAGGTTTGAAGAACTGGAGCTTTTCAGCAACAATAACTTAGCAGTATATTCCAGTTCAGCTTCACCTTATTTGTCATCAGGATGTGGCTAGGACTGGACTGAACAGACACAAGCGTGTGCTGGAATGTGGCGTGTTGTATGACCCAAACATGGAGTGAACAGACACTGGGTTTGAACAGACACACAATTAATATAAGAATCACTGCGAGCAGCTTGAATGTAAACGAGAGCGTGTGCAGTTCCAGAATGAAGAGAGACGACTTACTGGTAGTTGACAGGACTGGTGTGTAGACTGGCAGGTCTCGATGAGACTGGCTGGTCGGGAGCTCTGGAAAAGGTTCAGGTTGGGCATGAATTGCTGAAGCAGTGACTGAGCCACGAGCAGTCATTCTGACTTCCTGAAATAGTCCTGGGCTGGTGATGTGGGCAGGATGTCTGGTGTGGGACACGATGGGAAGTGGATTCCTGAGGCTGGTTTGGTCTTTGGGGAATAACTGGTGGGATGAAGGCTGGTTTCTGGTGTACTGGAGCAGGTTTGGGTCTGAGGTGGAGGAGTTCTGGGGTGATTAGGACTGAGGAGGAGGTTGAGGAGCCAGGATCATGACACATTGCAATATAATGTGTTTGACAAGACAAAATGAGAAATACAAACTTAGTCACTCGACAATGTTCAATCTTAAATAAAAGAAAGAAAATCAATAACACGAAGTTCCTTGTCCAAATGAGATGGTGGTTAATAGGTGCTGCTGTTTCAAGCCTGATATATGTTCCTACCCTCATCTATGGTCACGAACTTTGGGTAGTGACCGAAAGAATGAGATCACAGATACAAGCGGCTAAAATGAGTTTTCTCAGCAGGGTGTCTGGGCTCTCCCTTAGAGATAGGGTGTGAAGCTCGGTCATCCAGAAGGGGCTTGGAGTAGAGCCACTGCTCCTCCACATCAGGAGGAGCCAGTTGAGGTGGCTCAGGTATCTGGTTAGGATGCCTCCCTGGTGAGGAGACCTAAAGGAAGATCCAGGGCACGCTGGAGGGACTATGTCTCTCGGATGGCCAGGGAACACCTTGGGATCCCCCCAGAAGAGCTGGCCCAAGTGGCTGTGGAGAGGGAAGTCTGGGGATCTCTGCTCAGGCTGCTGCCTCCGCGACCCGACCCCAGATTAGTGGACAAGGATGGATGGATGGATGGATGGATGGATGGATGGATGGATGGATGGATGGATGGATGGATGGATGGATGGATGGATGGATGGATGGATGGATGGATGGATGGATGGATGGATGGACAGCCTGACCCCTGTAATGTTTACTTTGGACATCACCAGGGTTACTAGAAATAAAAACAATTGAGCCAATTTACTTTTTTTCTGGGTCTGACTCCATTTGTCTTGATTCTGTCACCATTCAACTTTGATCCTGTAAGAAATGGATGTGGTTTAAGAGAAAATGTCAACCTAAGAATTACTTACCATCTGGAGTAGTTCAGATGAAGTCATCAACACTTCTAGCTTTTGTCAAAACCAAACAAACATGAGCAACAACATTAAAACCAGACCTTCACTCACTCTGAAAAAGTTTTAGAGCACTTTGTCTTTTATTTGCTTTTCAAGTGTTTTTTTTTTTTTTTTTTTTTTTTTGCAGTGTTGAGGAGCTTTTTGGGGCATTTGAAGTGTGTTTTTATATAAAAGTAATGACTATCTTACCAGTTGTATAGAGCTTCCTGAATAGCATCTGGTCTTGGAAAAATCTTTATGTCCTTCAGAGCTGATGAGCTAACAGTGAGAAGACCAAATGTATCACATCCATTTTAAAACAGCTGCTCTCCCTAAAACTGAATCACATTCTGTGCAATGTTCTTTTATAAATCTTTACACTGCTGTTATTTTTATTAAAAAGCAGTTCACATGGACTTTTGTGATTATTTATAAATTAGTATTTCACCAGCAACAACAATGTGCCGTAGCAAAATGTAGCATTTCCAGTCAAATGCAATTGGAATTTCTTATTACTTTTGTAAAAATAGCCATGTGAAACAATCGTTACAAAAAAGCTTAAAAGAGCACATTCATAAAACACTGTAAAATTTACATTTTCAGTAGGGGTGCACCGATAGGTCGGCCGACCGATCTATCGGCCTCGATCTCGGGTTTTTCTCAAGATCGGTGATCGGCCAAAAACTGCAATCAGTGCACCCCTTGTTAGCCAGGCTCACACTGATACCATATAGGAAGATTTTACACAGAATCATAATTCAAAATGGCTGAAAAGCACTTTTAATTCTTAAAATAGTGAATATATCACTACTAAGCCACACACACAACTAATCAAAGACAGATCAGTCTATACCCATATGAAATAGCAAATTATGCAGGAGTCTTTTAACGATTCAAAAACTGATTCATCTATGAACAATTAATGATTGGCTTTAGTTTTACACAAAGAAGCAAAATAAAAAATATATTTTTTAAAGTCTGCTGAAGGTCACAGGAAACGAAAAAGCTGCAGAGGGACTTTTTTATCAATTCATACCACGTTATGAAAGAAAAGCAGCTCAAGCTATTTACCATCAATTCATACACCCAACTGTCCAATTAGTCTTATCTGTGCTTTGCAAGAACAAAAAAGTGTCACTTAATAGAGAAAGGTGATTAAAAATGTTCGGCTGTAACTGTCCAAAGAATCGGGAACTGAATATGTCACCCATTGAATATCTAATTAAATAAAGATTTCAAAGCTCCTCTTGTGTCACTGCCATGAGTGATTGTCAGCAACATGACAAAAGAAGATTCCAATTAAAGATGGCTTTCAAGAAGGGAAATGATGCCACTGTGTCATATAGACACGGTGTTACACAGCAAGTGGGTGTGCTATTTAATTCTCAAGGCTGCATCAAACAGCAAGAAAAAGTAGCAAATGAGTCAAACGCTGAAATAAATCAACCTCCTAATGGGCAAAACAATAGGAAAGGGATTCTTTTCACTTGCATTTCTTTTCTTTAGGATTCTGAAAAACTGATATAGTGTAAGAAACAAACAAAAGGAAGATGTACACAGTGCTTTGGGTTGTAAAATTACTTTAATTTAAGTTAAAATGCAACATAACAGTTAAAGAAGACATGTTATCACTTTTTTAAAGTTACAATTGTTCTATGGTCGATACAAAACATGTTGATGAAATCCCTCTCACATAAAGTGATTTCAGCAGTTTTATTCTTGACATTTTCAGTTCCTTCCAGAAGGAGTTTCCCTGGATGGTACAGAACTACAACTTGTCAGTTCCTATAAGTATCTGGGTATCTGGCTTGACAGCACACTTTCATTTGACATTCACATTAATTCATTACTCTCTAAAGTCAAGTCAAGGATTGGGTTTCTATACCGCAACAGGTCATCCTTTACTCATTCTGCAAAGCAAACCTTGGTCAAAATGATAATCCTTCCCATCTTAGATTACGGTGACATCATTTATAGGACTGCTTCCAAAAAACTTCTTCATAAACTCGATGTAATTTATCACTCAGCAATCCGTTTCATCACTGGTGCCCCTTTCACTACTCATCATTGTGATCTGTACTCACGCGTTAACTGGCCATCACTCCATTCCCGCAGGTTGTTACATTGGTATCAATTTATATACAAAACAATCATCAGTAGAACACCGTCATATCTTCGCTCATTACTCATCACTTCCAACAACCAGCGCATTTTACGTTCCAGTAGCCTAATCTCTATGGTTATTTCCAAAGCTCGCACCTCCTTTGGCCGCTCCTCATTCCAGTTTGCTGCTCCCAATGACTGGAATGAGCTGCAAAAATCAATAAAGCTCACTACCTACGTTCCATTATCTACCTTCAATAATTCATTACATTCAATAGTTTCTGATCAATGTGCATGCTTCTGAGTGCTTAAAGATTGTTTTAAGTCTGTTTTGATGACTTGTACATATTATATATGAGAACAGTCCTTTGTCTTTTTGTCTAGCTGTTTTATTTTACTTTTCTCTTGTATTTTTTTTATCTTATCTGTTTTTATCTTATCTGTTTGTGTAAAGCTAACTATGTGTCTGTTGCTGCTGCCTCTTGGCCAGATCGTCGTCGTAAATGAGAATGAGTTCTCAATCGACTCATCTGGTTAAATAAAGGTTAAATAAAATAAAATAAAATAAAACGAGCCATTTCAGGACTCTGTCCCCTTAAGAAAACAAGCTGGAGCTGGCCACGCCCACCCATGCCTTGCTATAAGCTGAGAAGCTCCGATATCTGGGAGGGGCTCAGAGTAGAGCCTCTATTTCTCCTGCCTGGAGAGGTGAGAGGGGGACTTCTGGATACGGCTTGTTTTAGACATATCATTCCTGAAACCAAACAATGACAGAAAATGGATGGATGGGTTTTTATTTGACATTTGCCTTTTTTTTTTTTTTTTTTTTTTTTTTTTTTTTTTTTTGCTGCTCTCAGGTTTGTCGCACAAATTTCAATGGTTGTATGCTCCTGTTTTCTCCTCCGACAAATGGATAAGATCAAGCCAATGCTGTTGAGGGCCCATTTAGAAACAGTTTGACATGCATTTGTTCCTGAGCTGACTCCATCTTTGTAGTTTTTCTCCATCACAGCTCTGAAACTAAGCCAGCCCAATGTCTCTCTGCAAACATAAAGCATTGTGATTGGACACATCTAAAATTGTTCAGGCCAATGGTAGACCTGATCTTTTGCTGCTGCTACGTTTTGTCTAGATTTCTAAGCTGCACCAGTAAACAGTGATTATTTATGACACTTTACACAAATCAGGAGTGAAGCTGTCAGCTGCAGGAGATTATATGGTAGCGTAGCTTAAACATAAAATGACTTCAGTAATGTGAGTGAAAAAAAGAAACCAGACTCAAATTGAGTCCTTGCACACTTTTGCACATCATTCTAGCCGTTGATTGGTTTGATTTCATTTAGTGGCGTTAGCTCTCAGGAAACACTTCCACACTCCTCTGCAGGCAAGTTGTTACGTCTCTGCAGGTGCCTGTTGTGATTGGAAGTGTATAAATCATAGAGCAGGGTGGCTGACAGCCGTGATGGCGCTCCTCATAAACACTGCTGACCACTGGCCATGCCATTGTATTTCTTCATCGGCTCTCCCCATCAGACAAGCGCTCAGGGCACCGTCCACATCTTCACCAGAGGGGAGAGCCGAGCTCTCTAACAGAAAGGAAAAAGCAGCTATAAACTCCAGAGTAGAAAGCTGAGAATTGTGGTAAATTTAGATACAACAGCACCGAGGTAGAAAAACAAAATTTGATTGCAGCGAGTTTACATCACACTGTAATGTGGAACAGGCTTTTATCAACAAAAGCAAGCCAGGCCTCTATGATTGGATGTTTGCTTCACATTAATATTTCTCTCAAGGCTGTTTTATTAATGAAAATTGAAGCAAAACACAGACTCTATATTGTTGTACACAGATAAAGTGGTGTGACAATAATTCAGCAAGACAGCAGCTATTTGATTTAGAGGTTTTCACGGAGGTTCTGTTGCTTTCTGTAATGCAGAAGAAGGTTTGCACACATGCTTTGGGTTATTTCTTTAACAGCCAAAATAAGTGTCAAACTATCTAAACCAGCATCACAGCAGCTGTTGTTGAATGGAGGTTTTAGAGTACTTGTATTAACTGGATGCAAAAATTGTTTTTGTTCTCAGGGTTTATGTTTTTGTCCGTTTTTTTTATGACATCAGTCAGATTTATTCATGTTTTATTTGATTAGGTTTTCTGCCATTTTAGTTTTGCTTGTAATTGCTTGTTTTGTTCATGTTTCTTATTGGTTCTCCTTATCACAAAATTGTAGATGTGTGTGTGTTTGTGAGAGAGAGAGAGAGAGAGAGAGAGAGAGAGAGAGAGAGAGAGAGAGAGAGAGAGAGTGTGTGTGTGTGTGTGTGTGTGTGTGTGTGTGTGTGTGTTTGTGTGTGCACGTGCGTGTGTGTGCATGGACTAGGACAACAAATAAATGATAAATGACCTGCACTTGTATAGCACCTTTCCTAGTCAGAGGACTCCAAAGCGCTTTACACTACAATGTAGCCACAGCTGCCCTGGGGCACACAGACAGAGGCAAGGCTTCCAAGCACCACCACAAAACATTTGCAGTGGCCTCTAGGAATGAATGCCTTTTAAGTTGTAGTCGGGGAGGGGAGGGGGGGGGGGGGGGGGGGCAGGGGGGGGGGGGGCTCAGATGTGCCTGTTTCAGGAAGTAGACGTGAGCCACATTAGAGCTGATTCAGCCTGCAGCATTTGGACTCTTATTTCCTCGCCTTGAATTGGATAACAGCAACACAACTCTAACACTGACTCTGCTTTGCAAAGCTGAAGTTTATCTCCACAAATAAATAACACAAGCCTGAATGAGTTCTGCCTTGTGGTGAAGTTGCTCATGCTAATTCTGGACGCTAAACCAACAACAGCCTTTCCTGTTGCGAGTCAAGTTGGGTGAGTTCATGAATGTTAAAGGGTGAGTCACACCATGGGTGGAGACTTAATTCACCCACACTTCCTGTTAGAGAAATGTGCCTAAAGGAGGCGTCGCCTGGCGGACCGGGAGAGTGGCACTGAGGCAGTGATTGACAGTGTGGAGCAGAGTTTTAACCTGAAGATGGAGATATTATTACGGTTTTGGGCTGAATTATTATATTATAAGTAAGTTGCACTAAATTGCTAAAATAATGACTACACATGTCTATAGCACTATTAAACAATCATCTATACAGGTTATCAGCAAAATAAAGGTTGATTTAGGTGTTACTCGCTCTTTACGTGACAGTGTGACGTAGATCTGTCAGGCTTTTCTAATCCTAGAGTTTCATTGTCTATTTTCTATCAGAAGCTAATGCAGGAGATAGGTGGAGGAGACTATTTTCATGTTCAACCTGCATGAAAAACTCAATGACCAATTATACTCAGAAATGATAATTAAAAAATGTTTTTTTCAGTGAACCACACCTTTAAAGCAGTGTGTCTAAGGTTATTACCCGTTGAACCAGCTTTTCTCAGACCCAACCGTTTCTCGGCGGCCATTACAACATTACTATTTTGCATAGGAAAGCAGGTTGGAGACAGCACAGGCTTTTAGTATGGTACATTAGACACCCCAAGCTGCCAATATTCAACAAGGCAAATGTAGTTTTGAATTCTAAAGAAAACCAAGTGTTGCTGGCCACTAACAATAAAATAATAAGATAATGTATTCTCATATTTCCTGATATAGATAAGGAAATAAGTCCTTTACTCGTGATCAAGCTGTTTTTTTTACTCAGAATTTTACATAAAATGCTCATTTGGAGTAAAGGCCATAATAAAAGCCATAATTTTGTTTTTAAAACATCATTAGCTAAAGCCAAGGTTTATTTATTTTTTTTTTTTTCTTTCACCAAAAGTCAGATTTTAAGTGCTTTATTTTAATAACTTTCCATAAAGTTAATAAGATGTGAATTGTTTTTGAAGTAGCTGCTTTTTCTTCAGGGTATCATGGACAAAAAGCTGATGATTAATAATTCATGTGATCTGTTTGATCCCCATCATCATAGAAATAATTTCCTCCAGTCTAATCCTCATCAGTCTAAAAACTGCTGTCTCTGGAGGACAGCACACCTTACTTTGCCTCTAATGTCTCTGTTTCTCTGACTGTTTTGATGTGGACCACATCTCCTAGACCATGTGTTGTTAGGTGAAGGGGGAGAATATCATTTCAAAGCAGATTTCAAGTATCTGGATTAGATTTCATCGGGTAGAATTGTTAACAGAAGTACCCTTCTCGTGTTAGAAGCACAGAAGGGAACTGATTGCAAAATGAACACAAGCCTTAACCAGGTTTCTGCACAACATTTATTCACTTTGGGGCAACATTTCATCTTGTGTACCTCAAGGACCCCAGACATGGAAGAAGGCTTTAAATGAAATGGACTGTGGAATGAAAAGTAAAGTTTCATTATGAGGTGAGCGTCACGTTGCTGCTCGCCTTTATGCCAAACACAGTGATTCCTTTGAAATGCCAGATTATGCTTCTATTTCTGTCTCTGTTCTATTCAGAGAGAATCATTTTTATCCTCTTAGATAGATAGCGTCATTATTATATGTAAATGAAGCTTTTTACCCATAACCCCCATGTGCTAAACTTATGACACGTCTGCATTTCTTATTAATACGTAGCAAGCTTAATATCTGTGTTTCCCAAGTTTAATTAGAAATACATGATGCAAAGGCAGTGATGGAGTATCAGTACAAACAAATGCATTAATAATACAGTCGGCAGCTATTGGTCATTTAGCAGTAATTTCAGGCATGGGTTCATACAGAACAGAGGAAATTATATGTCAGATTGGTTCATCTCAGTTTTTAAACACCAAATCATGACACTATTTAATGCTTTTTTGGCAAACCACAATTTTTTTTTGTTGTACGGCAGGTTGTGTTATAATGCTCCTGTGTGGGAGTGTTTAAGGAGAAGCAGGAGGTGTAAATGCTTAACAGTGGCTAGTATTATTCAAAAGAAATGTCTAGTATTGTTGTTCATTTTATTGTTTTAGCTTTGAAAGATTTGTTTACTGTAGCTATACAAATTCACTATCTCTCTAAGCATAGCCCTCGTCCACTCTACCTCCAGTTTATAGAGTTTTGGTTTCATTAAAGCCACAATGTGTAATATTTTTACCTGTTTACTACCAAATTCTGTGTATCCAGTGCACAAACTTGTCCTTTTTCATTAATATTTCTCACCAACATCAATTCTAAATATTCCTCTCAGCTTCAAATTTTACATTTTTAATACATAAATTGTGGTCGACGCTCCATGGTCATCCTCCATCTTGAAATACGGTAGCTATTTAGGGACATACGAGCTCTGAGTTACGCGTTTGCACTATGACTGTAACCTGAAAGAAACAGCAGAGGGCAGCAGTGCGCCGTGGAAGCATGGCGTCTGACAATGCAACTAAGAAGAGACGAGACTAGCTGTTACACTGTTGCTGGACTTTGTTAGTTTGAATAACAAACAATGAAATCAAAAGACACATCAAATATGTCAGGTCTTATTGATTTCCAACACTCAGCAGCCGCATATGATGAGAACCCCGCCCGCAACAGCTAGATACCAGCATCCAAGTGTTTTTATGACTCACCTCAGCTGATCTTTTCTTCATAATAAAGCTCCCAATCCGGTCCCAACGTATCAGTTCCAAAGTCCTTCTTCAAGAAAGCTCCTTCTATTAAAGTCTCCTCTCTTACCGCAGCCTGCCGTGTCTCTCCCAACGGTGGTCCGCTAGCCGGTAGCCATGTTAGCATTAGTTACCGGTACTTTATTTCCACAGCGTGTCCCCGGCTCCAGCCAAACCTCATCGGCTATCCGATCGCTAAACAGCCAGTGGTTGATGTTAGCTCCATCTCGATCCTCACTGCGGCGCACACCGATCAGCTGATGGCTAACCGGCAGACTCTTGTTTACTCCGCTGCTCTGATCCACATGACACCGGACGCCACAGCTGATGCCACCCCTCCTCCGTGTGTGAATCGGTGACAGGCAGCTATGCTTTATATATATAACAGCTAACAGCAGTGTTTCCCCTAGAAATGTTCACAGCCGTGATGTTTGTTGACTAAGGGGGGTGTAGGATAGCGCCGCCTCGTCGCGCGGGAGGAGGGGGGTGCGCGCGCATCGTCTCCGCGGGGGGGCGCATCGTCTTGTCGGGGGATGGGGAGGGGGGGCTACGTGTGGCATTATGCATTAAGACTGAACACTCATTAAAAAATGTTTTTTACCTGCTTGAGTAGTTATATGCTTTGTGTGGGTTAGGCTACAGAGACTGGAAATAAATCAATCTCATGCTTTTTTATAAAAAAACGAACCAGATAGCTGGAGTGAACGCTGGAGTTGTTGCCTTTTTGAGTGGGCCACCGTAGCTGCAATACTTACTCGAAACTGCATGGCGCTAAAGAGTCGCAGTTTTTACCATGATTTCTATGAATATCACTGATAGGGCCTTTAAGATTAGATTTGTGGTGTTTCCATCACTAAAACAAAGTTTGCAGGGAGAAAGAAATTAGAAATGTTTTAAAATGTGTTCTCTGTTTTTCCAATTCAAGCTAAGAAACTGCTGTAGTTGGTACGATAGTACACTCCTAGTGTGTGTGTGTGTGTGTGTGTGTGGGGGGGGGTGATCTGTCTGCAACACAATAAACGCAATGCAGCACAACAATGGTGGACATGGTGGTGATGTTTAAAGGTGTGGGAAACTTGTTTAATCAATACATTTTCAGTGGTCTCTGGTACGATTGAATGCCTTGCAAGCCGTACTCATTGAAAAAAAAAACAAGAAAAGACTTGATCAGCAGGGACAAGTCTGTCACATCAGAGGGAAGCTTAACAAGGCAGGATTTGGAGATTTGGACAGACTTGGACATCTTGCCTCGGATTGGATAACAGCAATGCAACTCTTCCACTGACTGTTTGCTCTGCAACATGGGCTACGAGAAGATGGGTGAGTCCATGAATGTTTAGTGACAGTGACAGTGTGAGGTAGATCTGTCAGACCTTTCTAATCCTAGAGTTTCACCGTCTACTTTCTATCAGAAGCTAATGCAGGAGATAGGTGCAGAAGATTATTTTCATCTTCAGCCTGCATGAAAAACTCAGAGTGACCGATTATAATCAGAAATAACCATTAAAAATGTTTTTTCAGTGTTTCACACCTTTAACAGTCTGCTTAGTGGCTAAGTTTTTGTCAGACTCTGAACCTTGGAAAAAGTTGTGGGCATTGAGGCAGCAGGTGGAAAATTCTGGAACAACCATTGACTCCTCCCCCTAACTACTCCGTGATTGACAGTTGCTGATGTCGTGTGTTCTGCCCTGCTTGGTGCGATATTGAAGTAGGTACAGAAAAGCCAGAGGCAAGTTGGTACCTGTTACTGAACAAAAGAGCGTCCGAACAGAATCTATCTGAATAGCACTGAATAGGGCTGTTTGAAAAGGGGTATAATTATCTTAACCACAGTCGGGTTCCTGGGAGCTGGTGCCCAACTCCAGCAGTCACCGGGTGAGAGGTGAGGGACAACCTGGTGTCATGATTCCTACCTTCCAGCCATTTATAGACCCAGCAGAGTGCAAGCTACCACGCGCCTCGGTGCGCCAATGGCGTGCTGTTTTAGCTACTGCTAGCGCAACAGGTCTTAGTTAGAGACAGGCCCCACTTTGGCCTCCTTCACTTCAGTTCCATTTTTTTTCTTCATTCAGTCAGTTGCCTAATCCAGCCAGGCAGTGCTACAGTCAGTGCTACAGTCCACTCCAACCCTACCCGCCCACGCTATATCAGGAAGCTTCCCGACAACTCCAGTGCTGGTTCATCGTTTCTCTGTCCGTGGCCTTGGCGTTCCCATTTCATCTCGGATCTAACGGCGCCTTGCTTAGTAGCGTTTTTCAGTTCTCCTTTAATTTTTACTTTTCCAGCGCATCGGCTCAATAGGTCACGCCGTGCGCCCAGAGCTTCCGGCGCTTCCCTCACGCCTTAGCTTCCTAGCCCTCTTGGCTCAGATCCACGCCAGCCGGCTACAGCTTTCATCCGATCCAGTCGTCATGGCTCCCGATTCACGCCAGACGATCCAGAGCTCCCACGCTCACCTCATCCATCTGCATCCAAACAGTAAGCCCGTTTTTTCCTTTCTGGAACACCGCCACGTCCTCGTTTTCCTTCGAGGTGCGTGTTGGCGCTCCTATAGTAAAATGCGTGTTAGACATCACCCAACGCTAGCACTTCCTGCGATTGGGTCTAATCACACGCTACAACCCTCCTCACTGCTCCCGCTGTGGAGCTCAGGTGAGGAGCGTGACACCTGGACAGGTCGCCAGTCCACCTAAGGGCCACACAGAGACACACAACCATTCACATACTTACTTACACTTAGGGACTATCTAGTGTTTGCAATTATATAAAAACATGCATGTTTTTGGTCTATGGTCAAAGGCACCAGTGCATCTAACTGTGCCATTATTCAGCCCTAGAAATACAGCTCAGATAATGATCTCTTTTTTATTTTTTATGCAGTAATTTTTGTTGTTTTTTTAGTAAGTTTGGTGCACGCTTAAATACGATAAAGATTAAATGTAATCTACGAGTTAAAGTTTCAGTGGTATTTAAGTCCTTTATAGTCGAAAGGGCTCATCAAGTCAGTTGGGGTCTCTAACCCAAGTGTGAGTTTTATGATTATTCATTGACGTGCAATAGCGAATTCTACAGTAGCTAAAAACAGATCATGATGAAACATTGCAATGCATTGTGGGATGTAGCTCTAGACAAGCAAGCGTGTATTTAACATGGGTGAGTCGCTCCGCTCGTCTCAAAGTTGCAGTTTTGTCTGGTAAAGATGTTCAAACAGGAAGGAACTAAGTACCGCTGTTGGGGTTGGTGTTAATCGGACTCTAGATACCCAGATCGGATGTCAGGGGAGACATTTTTTATCCATTTTCCAAAGCCAGGTAAGGTCCGTGACAACTTGAAGCAGTTTTTATGTGGAAGAGTGATTTTTCACAGTGTGGAACAGATCAAGGGGTGCGTGTATATTTGTTCCATACAATTTTGCCAGTGGGAAAAGTCCAAGAATAACGAGCCGATACTAGAAACGCTTTCAGATGTGGAGTTATCCAGGAGGCAGTGGTGTAAATGAAGGGGTCTAGCTGAATAACTCGGCCAAATAACATCTAAACATGGACAACAAAAGGCTCTTGGCCAGTGTTGGGTGGTAAAAAAGAACTTAGAGAAAATGCTACTTGAGCACTGTGTAACTGTTTGAGCATAAACATTTGAATTTTGTTTCTGTTGATTTGTTTTTATTGATGTCCAAGCACTCTGTCTGTGTTTTTGAGTTGGTAGATGTGGTTTGTTTGTCAACCACCCAGAAGCACTAGCACCCAGCAGCACTTGCACCCAGCAGCACTAGCACCCAGCAGCACTTGCACCCAGCAGCACTAGCACCCAGCAGCACTAGCACCCAGCAGCACTAGCACCCAGCAGCACTTGCACCCAGCAGCACTAGCACCCAGCAGCACTAGCACCCAGCAGCACTTGCACCCAGCAGCACTAGCACCCAGCAGCACTTCCACCCAGCAGCACTTGCACCCAGCAGCACTAGCACCCAGCAGCACTAGCACCCAGCAGCACTTGCACCCAGCAGCACTAGTACCCAGCAGCACTTGCACGGTGACGTCAACTGTAAAATATGCTATTGAATGCAAAACATAGATTGTAGAATATTTTCACCCTTAATTATGGAAATAACTTAAACATAGATGTGATATTTCATAACGTTGTTGAAGAAATTTGTCTTGTCTTTATGTTTTTAGATCTTCTTTGTAGAGATGTCAGTCTGCTTCACCCAAAGCCAACCCGTGTCTCAATGCCAGAGTTGTTTTGGGGGTCGGAAGATAAAACATTTTGGAACGTCTGCCTTAAGTGGGATTTCATCAAAGCACAGACAAAACGAAGTTGAAAACTGTTACAATTGCTCCAGTAAGGAAACCCAGAAACTAATGAGCACACTGGATCTGTAGATCCAAACGATACAGAATAATTTGCATGAATTTAACTCCTGACAAGTGTTTATCAAAAGGAACTGCAGCTAGTTCGAGCCTTGAGAACATAAAATATCTCAACTGTGAATATGAGCGTCACTGCTTTTAAGCTAATTGAGTTTCCAAGATTTTTCTCTCGGAGAACAGAAACCATATTCTTCAAGCACTTTTTAAAAGTAAACAACCACACAGTTCCAGGTTATTCCCCAGTTTAGCTTCACGCCTGTCAGAGGTTTCAGTGTGTTGTAATAATAAAAGCCTTAAAAATGCAGGAAGGCCAAACAAGGTTTTTAGGTTCCTCTCTTGAGTCTTGTAGCAACAAATCAAAGTCAGGAACAAGCTGTCAGAAGTCTACCTGACATCCCTGGACGGACTCTTCCAGTTCAACATGGACATTAAATTATCTTGAACTGTTCTTTAGAGATAAGAATTCAACATGGAGATGTTTGTTTGTTGCAGATGAAAACAGAGGTCACACTGTGTCTGCTCCATGTGGAAAAAAATTCAATTATTTATCCGTAAGATGAGAAATTACCTGGAGCAACCAAAACAGAACCAAGGGCAGTTTTGTTATATCAAGTGCAGACATGATTATATGTGGTGAAATGGTTGATTCACATGTTTTCAAGCACCTAACTAGTCTTTTCTAAAAGCAAGTGACTGAAAATATAACAGCTGTTTCTCCTAATATGTGAAAATGCAACTCTCATTTGAGAACATGGTGTGATTTAATGGCTTATCCTTCATAAAATGACTCAACCAACTGCCACCTACACATGCAGTTGAGAGCAAACATAAGCTTGTGTCACTAATGGGGGAAAAATATCCCCTGATGTTGTAATCTAGGTCAAAAATGGCTTCCAAGTGTTTCATAAGCTGAATGAAGTTCCCGTCCTGATTTTAACGCTATAAGAACCGTTCTCAGCGAGACCTTTGTGAGCCTGTTTTAGTCAAGATTATTCCTCAAGTTAGGAGTCATTGGGGATTTTCTGAACTTTAATCTCAGATATTTAAAATATCTTTGCTCAGTCACACAGCATACGAACAGGTCTACAGAAATCACATTTTGGAATCGTGTCAACAAATGGGAATTGTTTTGAGGAGTAAAGCATGATGCATATGAGGCAGTCTGATTCATACGCGTTCCTTTATCAGGCAGGCAGTCAGTGTTGGTATTGCTATGACTACAGTGTCAAGCTGCGAAGGTACCCGATCCTGCGTGTCAGGATTCAGCAGGAAGTGGATTCAGCTGAGCAGCAGAGAGGAGCTGACATGCACCTTCATCACTTGGCTTAAGGAGACTGAGGCCGAGGAGAAGACAGCGCTGGTGATGAATGGGCTGCAGGCCTTGCCTCCCTTCTTCCTTTGACAGAGCTGCTGTAATCTGTTACAAAGCCACCGTTGCCTCTATTAACTTCTGACACATGCACACCTGCACACTCAGTACCACTGACCTTCCACTCCTCTTTATTCAATCCCATTTATTCCCACTCCAAGGCAAGTGAAAGAGATGGAGTGAAACCAAATATTTTAATGTGTTTGCCAACAGTCAACATTGGACAGGGATGTTTGTCAGAGCAGACGCAGATTCCTCTCAAGAAAAAGAGCCGTGTTTTTTAAAGCTGTTTACAGGACTCCCACAATGCAAAGAGATGACTACGTGTAAACCACAAAAGGTAAAAATAGGATTTTTGAGTCAACGCTTGGATTAAACAGCTAGGGACATGACTTAAGTTATTAACACAGAGATAAAGGTTATCATAGACTCTTGGTAGTTTGTTCTTTTTTATTATTAAGAATTTCAGTTTAAAATAAAATCACCAACATTGCAACAATTAAATGCAAAATGCTAATTAAAAAGAAAAATTGCTTCATGATGATTTAGTGTTAAACATTTTAAACCCTTAATTCACATTCTTAAAATAATTCTAATTATTGTGATTTTGTTTTCTTTGAAATCTCACCTAATCCACAATGGATGCAAGAAAAGATTCAAATCAGATGAAAGTCTACTATCGGTGGCCTTTCAGCGCTTATCTAACATCTCAGTGGGAAAACAAGCAGATCTATTACTCATGTTGACTTGCAAAGGATCAAGAAGGCAGTTATCAGAGACATCTGCTATAGGTAATGGATCTTAGGAACCCTTTAAAACATTCCGTCATAGTTCACATTCACATAAAAATTCACCTTCACTTTATCCACAGCTGGATACACACAAAATCAGCTCTGCATAACAAGAACTGTCGGTATGCAGGGTAAGAACTGAAGTTGGAATGATTTAATCATGCATTTATTTGTCGATAACAAAAAAGAGATATCTGATGTTAAATACACACACGCACACACCGGCCACTTTATTGGGTACACCTGTCCAACTAATTGTTGACGCAAATGACTAATCAGCCAATCACATGGTGGCAACTCAATGCATTTAGGCATGTTGACATGGTCAAGACGATCCGCTGCAGTTCAAACCGAGCTTCAGAACGGGGAAGAAAGGTGATTTAAGTGACTTTGAACGTGGCATGGTTGTTGGTGCCAGACGGGCTGGTCTGAGTATTTCAGAAACTGCTGATCTTCTGGGATTGTCACTCACAATCATCTCTAGGGTTTACAGAGAATGGTCAGAAAAAGGGAAAACATCCAGTGAGCGGCAGTTCTGTGGGCAAAAATGCCTTGTTGATGCCAGAGGTCAGAGGAGAATGGCCAGACTGGTTGGAGCTGATAGAAAGGGAGCAGTAACTCAAATAACCACTCGTTACAACCAAGGTATGCAGAAGAGCATCTCTGAACACACAACACGTGGAACCTTGAGGCAGATGGGCTACAGCAGCAGAAGACCACACCGGGTGCCTCTCCTGTCAGCTAAGAACAGGAAACTGAGGCTACAATTCACACAGGCTCACTTAAATTGGACAATAGAAGATTGGAAAAATGTTGCCTGGTCTGATGAGTCTCGATTTCTGCTGCAACATTCAGATGGTAGGGTCAGAATTTGGCATCAACAACATGAAAGCATGGATCCATCCTGCCTCGTATCAACGGTTCAGGTTGGTGGTGTATTGGTGGTGGGGGACATTTTCTTGGCACACTTTGGGCCCCTTAGTACTAATTGATCATGCCACAGCCTATCTGAGTATTGTTGCTGACCATGTCCATCCCTTTATGACCACAGTGTACCCATCTTCTGATGGCTACTTCCAGCAGGATAATGCTCCATGTTATAAAGCTGGAATCATCTCAGACTGGTTTCTTGAACATGACAATGAGTTCACTGGACTCAAATGGCCTCCAATGAGGAACGAGAGATTCGCATCATGGATGTGCAGCCAACAAATCTGCAGCAACTGCGTGATGCTGTCATGTCAATATGGACCAAGATCTCTGAGGAATGTTTCCAGTAACTTGTTGAATTTATGCCACGAAGGATTAAGGCAGTTCTGAAGGCAAAAGAGGGTCCAACCCGGTACTAGCAAGGTGTACGCAATAAAATGGCCTGTTAGTATACTCCTGTTTTTATATATATATATATATATATATATATATATATATATATATATATATATATATATATATATATATATATATATATATATATATATATATATATATATAAAAACAGGAGTATACTAACAGGCCATTTTATTGCGTACACCTTGCTAGTACCGGGTTGGACCCTCTTTTGCCTTCAGAACTNACAATTCACACAGGCTCACTTAAATTGGACAATAGAAGATTGGAAAAATGTTGCCTGGTCTGATGAGTCTCGATTTCTGCTGCAACATTCAGATGGTAGGGTCAGAATTTGGCATCAACAACATGAAAGCATGGATCCATCCTGCCTCGTATCAACGGTTCAGGTTGGTGGTGTATTGGTGGTGGGGGACATTTTCTTGGCACACTTTGGGCCCCTTAGTACTAATTGATCATCGTTGCAACGCCACAGCCTATCTGAGTATTGTTGCTGACCATGTCCATCCCTTTATGACCACAGTGTACCCATCTTCTGATGGCTACTTCCAGCAGGATAATGCTCCATGTCATAAAGCTGGAATCATCTCAGACTGGTTTCTTGAACATGACAATGAGTTCACTGGACTCAAATGGCCTCCAATGAGGAACGAGAGATTCGCATCATGGATGTGCAGCCAACAAATCTGCAGCAACTGCGTGATGCTGTCATGTCAATATGGACCAAGATCTCTGAGGAATGTTTCCAGTAACTTGTTGAATTTATGCCACGAAGGATTAAGGCAGTTCTGAAGGCAAAAGGGGGTCCAACCCGGTACTAGCAAGGTGTACGCAATAAAATGGCCTGTTAGTATACTCCTGTTTATATATATATATATATATCATTTTTTATGTAATTCTGTATTTACATTTGATCTAACAATGTTAAAATGGAAAAAGTGTTAAAACATTTCCAGCTGTTGTTTAAATACTTAAAACATCTATTAGGTCAGTAACATAGTTTGGTACTAAAAAAAATCCATCCGATCGATATCTTTCTCAGAGTCATCAATAAAACAATACCAATATTGCATTCAAGATCATCGGCTCAGTGGTTGCCAAGCAACAAACGCAACACCCTGGTGCCTCGCACAACCCTGGATTTTTCAACCATACCTCTCCTTCTGCAGCTCTTCCAACTTTCCAAAAGTTTTTTTTTGTTAACTTTTCCAGCTGAAAAATAAAATGTTAAGGAAGTATGCAGCTCTTCCTAAATGTCTTCAGCCCTGCTGCAGTAACCAGGAGGTCATTTCTGATCCTGCAACACACTTATATTCTGTATTCCTTTGCCAAGGGACAGATTTTTTAAAAATGCACCGTATCTGAATGTTTGTTCTAAGAAGGAACTCTAAGAAGAGATGCTTGTGTTTGCTGAATAGAAAACGTGTGTAACTCCAGAACTCAGGTGTTCAACACAACACTTGATTTTACTGAAGTAGGAAAAAGAAGTTGTCAAATATTTGATTGCTTTTAAAAATATGACAACACTGAGGTGTTTGATAAATTGAGCTGCAAAGTTCCCCCAGTAATTATATCCCACTGAAGAACACAGAGAGAACCGATCGGCTCGTCTTCTTGGGTCAAACTCATTCCCAAACCTACAAAGACAGAAGACAGTCAGTCATCTGAACACAGACGCTGCAGGTCACACGGGCCACTAACGTCATTTATTTACAGATGCAGAAATAATTAACCCGAGTGTGAACTCAGGTTGTTGAAACTGTTCCGTTTCAGACATCCTGACAGAAGATTTGACCCAGAGGTGAACTGTTTTGAAATCTGTTTCAACTTTACTTTTGTTATTATTTATGTTTGATCTTTAATCCTGACTTACTTTTAGTTTCACTTCCATTTGTTCTGCTGTCACCAAAGGTTTCGTGTTCCTCTGTTCTGCTTAAATTGGCAGTGAGGGAATTAAAAATTGTTTGACAGCAAAATAAAATGCTGGATACTTGAGTATTTTTAAATCATCAGCAGTCTTATGATCAGTTTTTCAAACAGAGCCCTGGGTTTGTGGAAAACAAGTTAGGACCCAAACCTCCATCATCACAGGGTCTTCAGCTTCACGGTGCTATAAGAACTTATTTAAAATGTTCTATATTTAAGCTAAGCGGTAGCTGGACTGCTCTGCACAGCATTAAAAACCTAAGATGCAATTAAACAACATGTGTATGACTGTTTTCTCAGTTGGCAACTCCTTCTGGTCAGGAGATATCACCGTTAAACGTAACAGTAAAGAAATGATTTTAAATTCCTGCTGATGAGGAAAACAAAAGCAAAAATCAATGTTTTCACAGTTGACAGAAACCGATAGATGAAGCTCTGACACCACTTCCTCTTGGGCACTGTAAACGCTCACATAAAGTTGACGGACACAGTGTCTCAGCCACTGGCCACGCAGAAACACTGATAAAGACTTTAAAATCAATAGGCCACCCGCTGTTTTATGATCTTTCTGCATCACTAGTGCTTATACAGCAGCTGGCCTCTGACCCCCGAGTGAATTTCTAACACTTGCTTTCCCCCACCGAGTCTTTTATCTCCTCCACAAATCCTGATGGGTAGCAGCACCAGGGGTCAGGAAGTATCATTCACTTTTATTTATTTATTTTACCTTGACTAATTCTCATTGCACCCAACTGCAAGTGCAGGGATGTCTGGATCCGGCCCTGGGGGAGTGGTGCTCAAGAAGCCATAACAACCCTGGCATTATACAGAAGGAAAAAACAAACAAGTTGCCTGCAATGATGTTGCACACCTCCTGGCTGCAGCAGCAAAGGTGAGAGTTCATTTGTTTTCATGAGGTGTGTCCAGAGGAAGAGGAAGACAAATTGCAGAGCTGTGTGGTGTTGCCATTTGGCTGAATGCCTCGTCCTGCTGAAGCCTCCCCTGAGTGTCCTGCTGCCGGTGTCGGATTCCCCGCGAGGAGGGCAGAGGGGGTATCAGCTCCTGCCCACACAATCAAAATATAACATGCAGCATGCCCTTCAGTGGCTGGCTCAGGCCATTCGGTAACCCAACACTCAGGGTTTGCACGGATCATTAAGGTTACGCTCGGATCTTCAAGACACAACCCATAATTGGTCTTAATGTGATGATGAAGCATTGTGATGCTGAAGCTGTCAAGTCAAATTTGAACAGAACAGAAATTTATTTGGTGCTTTTCAATTGATACATGACTGAATTCTCATAAATCATGTCTTTATTTATTGACTTAGCTGATTGGATCTTCATTTCCTGTCAAGACACCTAATAATCTTTGCTTTGCTCAGGAGCTGGACTGCCTCCATCCAGATCAATGTTTAATGCCAATGTCCTCATGCAGCACAGGAATGTGTGAATGAATATGTCAAGTGTAACCTCATAGGAGTGTCTCTAGAATAAAGCCATGATGCAATATTCGTCATGCTTTGTGTTCTCTTCAACCAGCAGCGAGTGATATTCTCTCTCTCTCTCTCTTGTCAGATGAAGGCTCAGACTTTTATGGAAATGAGGAACCCAGCCACAGGGTGTACATGTTGAATGAGGCACCAGATAGAGTCAATGTATATTGGCTGTTCATCATCTTTTTTTTTTTCCTCTGCTGTTTTAAGTTCCAATTTGAACTTTCTTCAGGTCTGCCTTTCATCTCTCCCGGAGTTGCAGCAATTTACACTTTGTCTTTCAAATCATTCCTGTCTGATGTGGAGCTTGGTTATCCGTTCACCTCATGCCTTCCCTCCGTCAGGCCTCTAAAAGGTTTTGGGATGAATCACATGGTGTATTGACTTTGGTGAATACTAGGCAAAGCCTCTTTTTTTACACACCGAAACACCCTTCTCTCTATTTAATGTCTTTGCACACTTTCCATTTCATCCCCCCACATGAAGCAAGGGAGAATTTTCCCTTGTTGACATCATAAATCTGAACTAGATTAAAAGTACTACTACGCTGTTGGGGAAGCTCTGTGTTCTCATCTGTCACTACTGGAAGAGTTAACACTGGAGACGGAAGAGAAAGGGGTTTAAAAAAAGGAAAAGGAGGAACAAGGCTTACCTGTTTGTGCCTGTTCAAATACTGCCATCTGCAGCTCAGTTCAGTCACAGCTGCCTTCTTCTTTTCTCCATTCAATTACAGCTCCAGGAAATATGCGCTGGCTCTGTGATCGCTGCATGCAGAACCAACAAGCATGAAATATAGAACAGAATAATTACAGCACAAACAGACCTGAGGCGTAGTTTGCAGAGAGATACCTTGGAGCTACAACAAACATTTGGACTTGACTTTGTCTAGAAGAGGAAAACAAACGCACCTATGTGGCTATTTAACATGCCAGGCTTTTGTCATAAATCTAGCATGAAAAGAATAAGAGAAGACACAGCCTTGTGAGGGTTTAAGAGAGGTAAGTATTCGGCTAAAAGACTGGAATAAAAACCGAGATGTTTGTTAAAAGGGAGGAAAAACAACAAATGACATCATCTTTTTCCAAGTCAAAAGAAATGTCTCTTTTCACCAATCAAACTCTAAAGCAGAAGACAATATAAATTTTCAATTTATATTCTGTCTATCACAGAAATGGGACCACAGAGGCAATGCTGTGAAGACACATGAATCAGAATATCTGTCTGCAGAAAAATATTCATTGAGTTTGTCTTTGCTTTTGCATCTCTCTCTCTCTCTCTCTCTCTCTCTCTCTCTCTCTCTCTCTCTCTCTGTTTCCTGCCAAATTTTCCCTTTCATACCAACTATTTAACAGCCTTGATGAATCTGCTTCAGATTGTGGGTAAAACTGATGAAATTCTTTACTTTTCACATTAAAATGCTCACAGACAACACTTTAAATTTTTGTTCTTAAAAATAAAAAAGTCATTATATTTTTAAACATCAGTCTGACCCCCCACCACCATCACCACCACCACCACCACACACACAGAGTAGTATATAACCCGTTGTGGGTTTAATCCCTGTGTGTATACGTTTGGGTTGAAAGAGCAAGTCAACATGGCAGCAATCCCATCTAAGTCTGATAAATCTGCTGTGGAACCTGCTGCAGAGATGGAGCTTTTTTTTTTTTATTGTTGGGATTTAAACTCCACCGCCTGGATGTGCTCCCTTATCCACCAGTCACGTAATGTGAATTGACCTCTGACCCCTGGTTCCAGCTCTACACCTGCTTTCTGGGATCTCCACATTTTACGACTTTAAAAACCTGAAAACAAAAAGGCTACTCCAATCCTCGAGGTCAGATGTGTCCGGTGGACTGCACAGATATGATCTATGTTATTCATTGGCTGCAGAGTCTCATCAACAGTGGAGAAACTGGCACATTTCTAGAATCTGTGTGACCTGAAAGGGACGAATTGCCCAAAAGAAACAGAGTAACTTGAACCGTCTGAAATTTTTATTAATTCTGAATGTTCAAATACTAAAACCCTCCTTCTTCACTCCATGATGTTTGTGTGGAGCAACACCCCTGACCACCCTGTACTTGGGCAGATAGGAACCAGTTTGATCTTTGCCCAGTGCCAGCTTTTTCAGGCTTCCAGATATAATCAAATTCCTCATCTCATGCCAGCTCCTGCAGATTGAATGAACAAGCACCTGCTGTGCCAGTTTGGGAAGCAGACAGAGAAGGCAGCTTGTAGATTAAATAAAGCTGTCTAGTCTGTGCCAAGATAATGGCTTTTCAAACCGGTGTTAAATGAAATACTTATTCTGTGTCAGTGTTGCTTTGTTGGATAACTCTGCCTAGTGTATTGAAGGAAAACAGAGCCTGCTTGTGACGTTTGAGGTTGTAGCAAACGTTGCATTAATTCTGGATCCACAGGGACGTGAAGAAATGCTTCTTAGTTTCACAAATCAGCTTCAAAAGGACCAACATAGGAAAACCAAGGACCAAAATCACAATTTAACTGCAGAAAGGTACGTCTAAATATAAGCATGTTTATGGTTTTATGTTCAAAATGGAAGAAAGATAAATAGAGCTTATCTTAAAGCCACAGTGTGTAATATTTTTATTTGTTCACTATCAAATTCTGTGTATCATGTTCACAAACTTTTTCATTAATATTTCTCCCCAACCTTTATTTTAAATATTCCTATTAGCTTCATGAACATAAACGGTGGTTGACGCTTTATGCGCCATTTTGAATACCGCAGCTGTTTAGGGACATACAAGGCATATTGCTCTGTTTGCACTTTGACATGAAAGTTCTCCTCCCTCTGAACGTTGTGTGGAGATGGTGGCAGTTCTCTCCGTGGCAGACTTGTTTGGAGAACTTCTGCCCTTTCCCCTTGGGTTGCTTGCCCTACTCTACATGTGATCGTTGGATGGAAAGCTGCAGTCATTTATAATGGTGGCGGTTACTGACTCTGAGACGTGTTTCACAAAATTAAACAATATATCCAAACTCACTTTAATTCATAATACGTAGAGTTTGAATGACCCCTTATATTTATGTGATGTGTACTTTTTCCAGGATATGTGTGAGCTTTATTGTATTGTTGCCTGTTTCAAAACATCTCAGAAACTCCTGAGGGTCTTTACGCTTTAAAATCTTTAAAAAAAAAAACATGTTTTATTAAAAAGCAAATTGCAGGTTAATATTTTTTTCTAATTCATATAAAATGCTGTCCAAAAAATACTCTTTGAAATGCTTATTGTGGGTATTTCGTTTTAAAATGCATAACGGCACATTTTTTCCAGTAAAAAGTGGCCTTTTACTAGCCTAGTGAACAAGACCAATTCTTGCTTTGCAGAGTTTGGTCTAGGCACGCTTCATTGGAACCCTCGCAGCCCAAACCACTGCTGTGTCTATCCAATCACAACTCGCTATAGTTTTGGTTGGGCCAATCACAGCACTCTATATCATGGGCCAATCACAGAGCGGGAGTAGCCGATGACGTCAGCGCTGCGGCCGCGAACCCAAGCAACATGGCGGCAACTCGGAAAACACGTTCATTTGAAACGGCTTTGTCATCAACATTGGATTATTTAGACTCCAACATGCGTAAGTCTGTCTGATATACTTAGTGGCTTCTTATTTACGTCACGTTGTTCGTCACTCTGATTGGTCCTAGCGCTATCCAATTGCGTGCTGACATTTTGAAAGACAACCGTAGATCCCGCCTCACGACTGAGAGCCGTCAATGGTTCGTGGCCAGACTATATATACACATATATAGGATGGCTTGCCAGGCTAGCCTTTTACAGCAAAGCTTCTAAAAACGCTCTTTTTTCTAAATCTTAACCACTGACGTAACGTGGAGGCTGTACAAACTCCAGCTTGTCCAGACATCGAGTCCACAGGTTTCCAAATAAGAAAAACCACAGCACTATCTTCCGTGCCTGGGGGTGTTTTGTGCTAGTGATGTGCGAGTCATGAACGAATCGTTCAATACTCGAGAATCACTTTACTGACTCACGAATCACGAGTCACAATCCCAACTGACTCATTTACTGACTCGTCCCTGTTACTGTTAGCAAACTATTTTCATTAATAGAAATATATCTAGCTTATCATTAAAATTGTGGAAAAAAATAACAGCCAGTTTCTTAATAAAAGCATTTTCTTACCTGCTCTGGCCTGGAAGCTCATTAGTTCCCAGTAGCATCGCTCTGCTAACAGCACGTTCGAATCACTCACCCCCTCCCTTCCTGAAAGCTAGCTTAAAATGTCCGGTGCTAAATCGTAGCATGAACGAATCATTCAGTTCCTCCGTAGCGGGCCTCACAGTGTCACTCACCCCCTCCCTCGCGGGTTTCAGCTCAAACGAGTCACTCATTGGAGTGGAGGCTCGCAGTACCGCTAACCTGGCTCAGCTCATGATTCATGACTCACGCTGCCCAACCGGGTTTCAGCTCATAGGAGTCCCCCAGTGGAAGCTCGTGTAATTACATACGAATCACTAACCCCTATCCTTGCTCAGCTCATGAGTCATGACTCACGTAGCTCGCGGTAGGGTCACTCACAACTACTCCCAACCGAGTTTCAGCTCGTATGAGTCCCCCAGTGGAAGCTTGTGTAATTACATACGACTCACTAACCCCTACCCTGGCTCAGCTCATGAGTCATGACTCACGCTGCTCGCTGTATGGATCACTCACTACTCCCACCCGGGTTTCAGCTCATAGGAGTCCCCCAGTGGAAGCTCGCGGTACTACAAGCTCACTCACCTCTCCCTCCTGGCTGTCAGCTGCAGAAACTCGGGCTGTTACAGGGGAAGAGTCGCTCCTTCACCTGAGCTGAATTTTGATAGTGTGACTGACGCCATATTCAGTCTACACCTTTTTCTTTTTGCAAAGATAATAAGCAGAAAAAATATAATATTTCAGTTCCACCACTATTTTAAAAAATTAATTTCAGTGTATAAAATGGATAGTTTTTTTCAATCACTCATCTTAGCAGTAGGATTTACATAGGAGCAAATTAAGTTTGAGTGAAAATGTAGATTTTATTTTTGCACTCTGGGCAACTGACTCAGTGACTCAAATGACTCAAAAACCCGATTCATTTTGGTGAGTGACTCATTCAAACTCGATTCAGTAAAAAGAATCGAGTTTACCATCACTA